>JAJONR010000535.1:0-105169 GCA_029582245.1 Solanum etuberosum
GGAATTCCATGAACTTGGATTAAGTACTCCCCCTTTTGCTCGATTGGCACTCTTATCTTCTAACAACATACTCCACTCAAAAGCGTGAGCATCATCATATGTAAACAAGTAATAGAGAAAGGTGTCTCACAAATCAACTTCCTCTAAGGTGTTTTCATAGGTATCACTACTAATAGGCTCAAAATCATGGGTCATACCATTAAGAATTAAAACACACCAAGAAGAAGATGTAATGGGAAAACAAACACCACCTTCCTCCTCAACACAATCCTTCCCCACAAGAGTACTCTCATCTTCCAAGAAGAGATTTCCATCTTTGGGAGGAAAAGCTTCACACCATAGTGGGTTACTATAAAAAGTATAGCTATCAAGAACTACACTACTCTCATGATTCACACTACTAGGTACATCACTAGGAGTAATTTGATCATCTTCAAACAATATATTGTTCTTAAAGAGGGACTGATCAACCACCGTGGGAGAATTAAAACATACAAGTTTACCCTAAAAAAGACACATATCATTTTTCGAAGCATTTTCAAGCACATGATCTCTATGAGCAAAACAAGCAATCAGATCTTCCACAAAAGATATACTCAAAGAGTCACTCCTATTCAAATGATCAACATTATTATTAGTATCACCAAATTGAGGTTCCATAATCACATCACAAGATTCCTCAATTAGTGAACTACACTCAAATGCAAGTTGATCAACACAATTATCACAAGATAATGAACTACACTCAAAGCACGTGTGTCAACATTAGGTGGACACAAATTGATCTTACTAGAAGAATCAATTCGGTCATCAATAGGATCAACTAGTGTATCCACACTCTCAACATGTACATTATCAACACATGGTAAAGAAGTATTAGGCTCACATAAAGAAAAGCTATCACTTACACTTTGTTCATTTGCAATTGTAAAAGTGTTGAGTTTAGATACCTTGACGCTCGCAAGATGGATTTTCTTTACCTTGGAATGACGCTCCCTTAGGAATGTTGGGACGCCCCAAAAGTGCATCCATCACACCTTCAATTGTAGGCTCGTTGTTGGGGACTCGTGTTCCTCCATTCATCATGCTTGTACCTACATAAGAATCCTTACAAAGTGAAGGATAAACAGAAAGGTTAGATTGAGATTGTGGCAACCCTCTCACTTCGCTCCACTCAACCTCTCATTTTTCCACTCTAAGGTTGCCGCCTTGCTCTCCCTTACTCCTCTCAATATTTTGTCTCTCATTTTTCACCTTAGGAGGAGGGAATAGATGTGTTCCCCATTGATCCATAACATACTTGGACCATTTTTGCTCGTTTGGGACCCTATGTTCGTTAAACCAATTGGCTCCCAAGTATAAGTTGCAACAGTCCATGGGAATTATATCACACCAATCCTCCTCATAGTATTCACCGCATGTGAAAGAAACCTTTACAGCTTCGGTAACCTTACATCCCTCCATGGTGTATGGATAACGCCTTGATAGTCGAGGTAGTCTCAAGTAGGCTACCATCGATGGAGTGATGTAGTTTTAATTGTACCAATCATCGAGGACAAGATCAAACCCCAAAGCCCCACAAATGTCAACCTTAATCCTATGGACTTGTCTTCTTGGGTCAACATTATAAAGCTTCGTGTAGCCCTCTGGCACATACTTGAACCTCATAAGTCCTTTCAATTCTTTCCATGTCAAAGGGTGGCATTTCCCTTGAGTGTTCGACGCCATCCCGCCTGTTTCCACCAACTCATTGCAAGACCTTTAAAGCGTACACGGGCATACATGGATTGCTCAATATTTCCCAAATCAGGGTTTTTGAAATTCTGCTCACATTGCCACTCCCAATCAAGATACGCCTCGGGATCACACTTTCCTTCAAAGATAGGAAGACTAACCCTTTTGGTACCGAGACCCCTAACACATCGCCCATATCTGTCTTGGTTCCTATAACCCGACAAGTGTAAATTAACATGAAAAGTGTAGCATGTAGTATCCTTAGACATTAGAGATGCCATGCTTCTTTATAACTCCTTTGTACCTACAAAATGAGCAAACAAGTTTAGTAGTAAAAGCTCCTCACCAACACTCGAAATTTCTCACCTTTGAATACCTCATAAATTGGCTTGGCTAATATAGAACCTTGCTTCAATCCGGTGGTACACAAGTGTCAATTAAGCTCTTGGTCGGAATAGATTCTTGTTTCAAAAAAGACGGACGACTCGATTAAATCAAACGGACTTGAATCAAGAAGTTAACTACGAAGTAAAACTAAAAAAACATACAAAGAAAGCACAAGAAAGAAAATGGACACAAGACTAATCAACAACTAAGGACATTTACTAGTTGGAAATTAGTTTTTAGAATCAAAGAAGTGAGTAGGAATCAAGGAAAATGAAACTAGGAAGTTAAAACATGAGATTGGTCATAAAACGAAGCTCGGGTGTCAAAACTTAATTTTTTTTTTTAAAAACGGAAGTTCACATCGCCAACTTACTCCATGTAGCTCGCCGAATCAGTTCGGCGAGTCGCCGAAGTTCCCTCATCTCACCAAATTTTCCAGAGAGGTAAGTTCATTTGGTGAGTCGCCGAGTCTGCCTTGTAAGCATGACTTAGCTCGCCCAATGGACTTTCCTGCACACATGTAGCCTCCAATTTTGCACTTCTTGTGGTCCCCTTGTACTTCCTTGAACTAGTACTTGCCCCTTTTGGTAAATTCCCTTTTGTACCAACACAAGTACTCTTTCCTTTTCTCTTCCTTCTGGATCAAACACCTTTTTTTGGAAGATTCTTCTTCTTAAAGATTGAAATGTTCTTCAAGAACACTATGAACAAGATGAAGATCCAAAATAAAACCCTCAATGATTTTAACTCGGAATTTCACAAAATTTGAGATACAAGCTCCCCTTGATATAGGAAGCAAACCCCAATACTTTTTATCTTTCAATTCCTTGCCAAAATCATCAGATTTCAAAACCCATTTTCTTCTTTCTTCAAGTCATGAAGAACACCATGAACATGAAGAACACCCAATTTTCAAACCCAATGGATTTCTAATCCGTTTTCACCCAAATTACAGCTATGAGCTCTTAAGGATATAGAGATCAAACCCCAATACCCAAGAGTCTCCAATTTCACCTAGATCTGAAAACCCACTTGAAGTTCTTCAAGCTTCTTCACCCAACAATGGTGGATTCTTCAATAGAGCTCCAAACTTCATCAAATCTCAGACCTAAAATCAAATAAGGTTAGGAAATACTAATCTAACCTTTGAAACTTCAAACAAGACTCAGATCAACAAAAAAAAATTGGGGTTTTCTTGAAAAACGTTTTTGACTCTTTTTTTTGTAACAACCCAAGCCTAGAATTCGTAGGAATGATTCTAAGCCTTACTCTGACACCAAATGATGTAATTCTCAAAAGGAATTACAAACAAAATGTGGAAAAAAAAGAAAGATAGAAGAAGAGATACAAGAGAAGGAACAATTGGCATCTAAAGGATATATTAAATCATAAAACCTCCAATTACAATCCTAAACAAGAACCTAATCAAGATAAATAGATTGACACAAGAAAAGGAAATCAAGAGCAACCTAAAGACCTTAATCGATTTATCCGAATCAAGCACCGAATCTCTTACGAAGACCTCAAGTAAATTGAATCTCCAAGCAACCCCCGTTTCTGAAAAAGTTCAACAAAAGCTTTACCAAGCTCTCAAGTCTCTCAAAGGAGATCTAATTCATCAATCATTCATTTTCAAAATAGTCTACCAAAAAAAGGAACCCTAAACTGCCTATTTATAGTTTTAGGCTATTACATCATAAGAGGCCCAAAAGTGACCCAATAAGGATAAAGGGAGAGTTGGGTCGGGTTCGCCTAATGAACTCGGCGAGTCACCAACTAGGTCGGCGACGTGACCCTTCCTTGGAAGCATTCTGTAAAATTCGGCGATCTAGGTCGTGCTCGCCTAAGGAACTCGGCGAGTCGCCGATTCATCTCCAGCTTGCCGAATGAGCAGCTTCCCTTGTAGCTCCTTGGAGCTTTAGGCGATCTTGGAACCCTCGTCAAATCAGTTTGGCGAGTTGCCAAAGTGGTCTCCAGCTCACCGAATGAGGCAGCGTCTTCATTTACTCCTCGCTTCCTTAGACCTCCCACATTCCAAGCTATCATCCAAATATGGAATTGCTCAATTGGGAGCTCCTTCCAAGCGTGTATGTTACCATGCAAGGTATGGAATCCCCTCTTTGTCATCCACTCAAGCTCAAGAACCTTTGTCCTTGTGAACAATCCTTCAATACATTGAAGTTCCCAAACTTGGCTATGAGTGAATGGTCTTGAGGAAATTTGAATTGCATCAATGCTCCTCATAATTCTTATATAAGAGAGTATTATACCTCACCTCACCTTCATCCTTGGAGTGGGAAGTGTAACATGTTCCGGCATCATCATAGGAACCATCTTCACTCTCGGAGTGGGAGTAAGATCTCTCACATGCTCCATCATCACCATCAGAGCCATCACAAGGTTCTTCTTCTTCTCCATCTTCACCATAAGAGCTAGGTTCACCATTTTCCTCATATTCTCCTCCGGAATAGTAGCTCGCATTCCCATTCAGCTCTTGATCATGGCTATCATCATAGCCTCCATAATCACCATCATACTCATATCCATATCCCCCATCATTACAATCATACTCTCCCATATCATAGTCAAATGGGTCCAAGGCTATTGAGGACATGCTTCCTTATAACTCATTTGTACCTACAAAATGACAACTCACAAAAACAACAAACAACGTTAGCATTAGTAAAATGAACTCACAATCACTCGTGTTTACACACCTTTGATTGCCTCTCAAATTGGCGCGGCTAATGTTGAAGATTGCTTATACTCGGTTGATCAAAAAGGTGTCAATCCTACTCTTGGTCAGAATGGATTTTTGTTTAAAGAAAAGACAGACGACTCGATTAAAGCAAAACAAACTTGAATCAAGAAGTTATCTAGGAAGTAAAACGAATAAAAGCATGAAAAGAAAAGGCACTAACAAAGAAGTGAATTCAAGAACCAATAGTCAACAAGTAATTACGAGTTGAAAATCAGTTTAGGAATCGTGACAACGAACTAGAATCAAAAGAAAAGAAACTAGGAATTAGAACCTAAGATTAGGGGTGTAAAACTAGTTTCCGATCACCAAATGACCTGTTTTCTTCGCCAAAAGTGAAGTTCAGCTCGCCAACTTAAAGATGGGATAGCCAAACTTGACAATCTGCCAAGGAAACCCATCGATCTGGGTGGAAGTTCGGTGATGCGCCGAGTGGACTCGGCGAACCAAGCTAGCTCGCCGAAATTTCCAGTGTTTGAGGACCAACTCGGCGACCAACCTGCCCAAAGAGTGAGGCACCGAGTGGACTAGGCGAGCTAAGTCGGGGCTCGCCTAATGGTCTAATATCTGCACCTGAAGGCCTCCGAATTTGAACTTCTGTGGTCCCCCCCTGCACTTATCCTTTAGTATTTACCTTTTTTGGTAAATTCCCTCTTTTACAAACACTTTTACACTTTCTCTTTCTTCTCTTTTGGAATCAAACTCTTACTTTTTGAATATTCTTCCTCTTGAAGATTTGAATGTTCTTCAAGAACTCAAGAACAAGATGAAGACCCAAAATAAAACCCTCTAGATTTTTAGCTCGGAATTTCATGAAATTCGAGTTACAAGCTCTCCTTGATATGGGGAACAACACCCAATACTTTTTAGCTCTCAATTCCCAACCAAAACCTTTAGATTTTAAAACCCACTTGTGTCTTCTTCAAGCTTCTTCAACCTCCAAGTGTGGTTTCTTCAATAGTGAATCAAACCCTTTCCAATCTCAGCCCTAGACTCGAATAAGGTTAGGGAACACTAATCTAACCTTGGAAACTCCAAAGAAGACTCAAATCAACAAGACCCATTTCAGAAATTCTTCAAAAACGATTTTGAACACTTTTTTTTGTAACAAACCCAAGACTAGAATCGTAGGAACGAATCTAAGCCTTGCTCAGATACCAAATGATGTAATTCTCACAAGGGAATCACAATACAATGCGGAAATCGAAAATACAAGTAAGTAAAGATAGATAGATAGACACGCAAGAGGAAACAAAAAGCATCCAAATGGTATATTAAACCCTAAGACCTAGATTCGTTAATCCAACTATAGCACCTAACTCTTACGACGACCTCAAGGTAATCGATATTCCAATCAACCGACGTTTCTAAACAACAATCAACAAAAGCTTAACCAAGCTCTCAACACTCAAACATTAGTTTTCAGTTTTCAACATCAATATTCAAAATAGTCTGAGTCTAAAATGAACCTTAGCTGCCTATTTATAGTTTTAGGGCATTATTACATAGAAGGGCCCAAAAGTGACCCGAAATGGCCAATGGGCGAGCCAAGTCAGGCTCGCTTAATGACTCGGCGATCCTCCCAAGAGCTTTGGTGATGGATCCTGCTTGGCTCCAGCTCCTGGCACACACTGTAACTTTTGGCGGTCTTGGTGTCAATGGGCGATACGCCAAATGATCTCCAGCTCGCCGAATGAGCAGCTTCCCTTTGTAGCTCCTTGGAACCTTAGGCGATCTTGGAACCCTCGCCAAGTTAGTTTGGCGAGTCGCCAAAGTGGTTTCTAGCTTGCCGAATGAGGCAACGTCTTCACTTGCTCCTCCTTGCTTCGTTAGACCTCCCACACTCCAAGCTATCATCCAAGCATGGTGTTGCTCAACTGGGAAATCCTTCAAAGCGTGTATGTTACCACGCAAGGCATGGAATCCCCTCATTGTCATCAAATCAAGCCCAAGAACCTCCATCCTTGTGAATAATCCATCAATACGTTGAAGTTCGTGAGTGGATGGCTCCGAGGCAATCTGGATTGCATTAGCTTAAGTCATACTTTTTGAATTGTATAGCAAGGTATGTAAGGCTATTCGATTTCCCATTTCTTTGGCATGAATCCAACACTTGTATTACAAAGTAAGCTTTCTAAGTGCCCTTGGTATTGACTGATCCATAGTTGCAGTTCCTACTCCCTAGAGCAGTAAAGTGAGTACTCTAATATGAGTTTATTACTAAATGTACGTGCTTACTCTTAGCATGCAAGGTTTAAACTTGTTTCATCGTCAAAGTACCCTTGGCACGTATTCCCCTTATATAAATCAAAATGATCCTAGATTACACATGGTACGCATGTTTATATGTTGGATATACAATATGCCCATATCTTGCAAACTTGTTTCAATTGTCTACTTCATCATAAAGTCATCTTTCACGTGTTGATATGTTCCCTTTATTGGTTATCACTCCCATTGTGTTAGACTATAATGTTACCTCATGATGTAATTCTCAAAAGGGAATTATGGATAAAATGCGGAAACAAAACAAAGATAGAAGAAGAGATACAAGAGAAGGAACAATTGGCAACTAAAGGACATATTAAATCCTAAAACCTCCAATTACAATCCTAGACAAGCACCTAATCAAGATAAATATATTGACACAAGAAAAGGAAATCAAGAGCAACCTAAAGGTATATTAAACCTAAAGACCTCAATCGATTAATCCGAATCAAGCACCGAATCTCTTACGAAGACCTCAAGGAAATTGAATCTCCAAGCATCCCCCATTTTTAACAAAGTTCAACAAAAGCTTTACCAAGCTCTCAAGTCTCTCAAAGGAGATCCAATTCATCAATCATTCATTTTCAAAATAGTCTAATTCTAAAATGACCCTAAACTGCCTATTTATAGTTTAACACTTTATTACACAAACGGGCCCCAAAAGTGACCCGAAATGACCAATGGGCGAGCTAAGTCGAGCTCGCCCAATCCACTCGGCGATCCGCCAATGGGATTTGGTGATGGATCCTGCTCCTTGCATTGGCTGGGAGCTACTGGAACATAAGGCGGGCTAGGGGTCATCACCCAGGCCATTGGGCAACGCACTAACTGGCCTCCTGCTCACCAAAGGGCAGTGTAGTCCACTTTCTTCCTTTCAGTTCCCCAAGCTATCTTCCATGCATGTGAACCTCTCCTTGCCCCCAATATAGGCTCGAGAACCCCTAGCTTCATGAGAAATCCTTTAATGCGATGACGTTCCCAAGCTTGGAGGTGAGTGAATGGTCTTGAGGCAATCTGAATTGCATCATTCTCCCCTTCTTGAAAAGGATTCATCCTCGAATCCAAACCTTGCAAAACCATAGGGAGAGCAAATAACAACAAGGTCCTCATGGAATGAGGGTTAGCGTTAACAATAACTATCCTAGCACCATGCCAATTATGCACAAACTTAACATATAACCAAGCATCAAAATGATCAACAAAGGGTTTGTAACCGATCAAAACAAGTGATACTTGGCTACTTAAGAAAAATTGAAAAAGGGGTAAAGTGAAGGAACCATTGTTCTTAGGCAACCACACATGTAAACTCTCATTGCTTCCACATTCCAACAAGCACAACTCCCCTTTTAAGTCAAGCAGCATATGAACACTCTCATACTTAAGTGCAAAGGCATAAAAAATGTTAACCCCAATTAAGATTCCATCCAATGCACTATCTAGCCTAAAAAATGTAGTTATTCCTAATTCATGAGTGGAGTCAAGTACAAAAGTATTTCCCACACAAATTGGCAAACATATCTCATTCAAGCACATAGGATCACGTAATAACACCAAGTATGAATCATATGAAAGAAAGAGGGTGTTACTACCATACTCATCACAATTTAGACCAGCACCGGGGTCAAATTGATAAGGATTCCAATTGGGGATGAAACCAATTGAAATCAAATACGGAATTAAACAACACAAAAGTAAGATAGATTAGAAATAAGAGATGAGAAGGGAAGAAAGAAAGGCTAATTGAATAAACAATCAACCAAGGAAGAAGAGAAATTTGAATTCGAAAAGAAACTACTCAAATTGAAAACCACAAATGAGCAATCTCAAGTGAACTCAAGGTTAAGAAGTCCTAAATCAATAGTGGGAATCCACCCATTACTAATCTAGATTAAGCTACACAAAGCTAGACTAACCTAAAGGGATTCCACCCTTAAACTACACTCTTCAAAGAGTTTGTTCATATTACATTCAAAATCCATATAGTCTTAGTCTTCCATAATAAAAGAGACTACTATTTATACTAATAAAATAAAGAAGACACTTTCTTTACAATTTTACCCTTAATGAGATAAGGGCCTTGTTTGGTTGTCTTCTTTTGTGAATTCTAGAAATTATGAGATGACCATTTGCACATATGGCCTCTTTCTTCTTTCTCTTCACTTTGATGGACCTTCCACACATTGTATGTTGTTACATTCCTCTAAAGCTTTTACGTGATCCATGATATCCATGTCGTTATCATCCTCCCCTTCTTGAAAAGGATTCGTCCTCGAATCCAAACCTTGCAAAACCATGTAAAGGACAAACAACAAACATATCCTCATAGCATGAGGGTTAGTACAATGGTTAGCATAAAGAGCATTACACCAAGGAGACTCAAACTCAAGGAACAACCAAGTATCCTCCATTATCATGACTATTAAGCCCATACATAAAGCGTAAAGAAATCGGCTATTCCGCACATCAAAAGGTTACACCCCAAAAGATGGCACTACTAAAAACTCACATACTCCCAAATGTTCACCGGGGTCAAAATGATAGAAGGTCCACATAATTGGGTCATACAAACAAGTATATACCTCAATGAAACCCCGACCCAAATACCATGCACATTTAAGATAAATATGAGACTCATCAGATGCAAAAAGATAGTAGAGAAAGGTGTCATGCATGCAAGATCACAACTAGGTTCAAAGATCCTAGCACTCATTACATCAAAAGATGGAACACACAAAGACAACATGATGAATTTAGGATAACCTTCACCATTTCTTGACAAATAACTCCTATCCCCATAACATGCACAATCAACAAGATCATACACAAAGAGATAGTAAAGAAAGGGGTTTAGAAAACTACCCTTCCCCATACACAACATGCCTACCTCAAGTGGATTGTAAACCCTCAAGAAGGACTTTCCATCATTGGGAAAGGTGCCAACAAATTCATCCAAATTATGCTTGTTATCTTGACCAAGCATCACTACACAAGTGCCACAATTCAACTCATTACCGGGGTCAAATTGAAAGGAAGTCCATGAACATGGATCAAGTACACCCTTTTTTTCCCGGTTGGCATTTTTATCTTCTAAAAACATACTCCACTCAAAAGCGTGAGCATCATCATATGCAAAAAGGTAATAGAGAAAGGTGTCACATAAATGATCTTCAATCAAGGTATTCCCAAGTTTAGCCTCCACTTTATATACTAAAGAATCACAACTCATATTAAGAATTGGAACACACAAGGAAGAAGTAACAATTAACACATAAGCATCCCCTTTCATCTTAACACTACCCTCTCCAATAAATGTACTATCATCTTCACAAAAGAGATTTCCATCTTTGGAAATGTGTCATCACACCATAGTGGATTCTCAAACAATTGATAGCCTCCAAGAGTGGCTACACTTCCAACATTATAAGGCATTTCACTATGCACACTCTCAAGAGTCATGTCATCATCAAACAAGAGATTATCCTTAAACAAACATTCTACCTCAAATGAGAAAAACAAGAAATGGTGTTAAGGTCTAAGGATTCATTCAAATCATTAATGCCAACACTAGGTGTCACAAATTGATCTTTCTAGAAGAATCAACCTGGTCATCAATAAGATCAACTAGTATCAATTTCATCGCATGACAATGTAACCTCATTCAAGCTACAAGTGCCAACACTAGGTGGACACAAATCGACCTTATTGAAAGAGTCAATTCGGTCATCAATATGATCAACTAGTGCTTGCTTACTCACAACAAGGATATTATCATC
Source organism: Solanum etuberosum (assembly GCA_029582245.1). NCBI lineage: Eukaryota > Viridiplantae > Streptophyta > Magnoliopsida > Solanales > Solanaceae > Solanum > Solanum etuberosum. The sequence continues at coordinate 10,921 of JAJONR010000535.1, forward strand.
ACACAACAAAATGCTATCAAGAACATCACAAGGTAAAGACTAACTATGCTCACATAAAGACAAGCTATCATTTACACTCAATGGGATACTAGCCACCCAATGATGTTCCAAGTTCAAGGAAGTGTAAGAGTTAGCATTGTTACCTTGTATTTCATAGGAAGAAGTGTCTTCACCTTGGCTATCAACATTGGAGCACATTTTCTACTTTTGAAAGCTTGAAAAGAACCTCATGATTCTTCACATTTTGAGGTGCCTCTCTAGGCTTGCTTCCAAGGATACCTGCACAAGTTTTCAAACAACTAGAGAAAGAAAAGTTACATGAGTTAAGAGAAGAATGTGACAACCCTCTCACATCACTCCACCCAACCTGTCCTTTTTCCACTCTAGAGTTGTCACTTTTCACACCCTTACTCCTCTCAATCTTTTATCTCTCAATTTATGGGAGTTAGGGCAAGTGCCAAGGATTCCTTTTGAAGGATTATAAGATCCCTTCAAGTTGAACTTCCATTTTGGTGCACAAGGAGTGGGTGTTTTTACTTCCATATTGAACTCCTTAGTGCCATCCTTACAAGGAGTATCTTGTTTTGCTTCCAAGGGTAACTCCTTAGGCTTATCTTCATGATGAATAAGTCCTCTTTTGTACCATAGACTTAACCTTTTCAAACATCCGCAAGAAATCATCAAAATCTTCCCTCAACATTGTAAAAGATTCTCTTAACTCTACTACTTCATGGCTTAGTGTTCCTCCCGCTCTACCTCCAACCTCATCACCATACGGAGAACAAGAAACATTGGAACTAGGATGAGAAGAAAAAGTTATTATATTTTGAAAAGTAGGGAATGTACTTCTTCTATGGTCCACACGACGACTTTGAAATGGTCCCGCCCAAACATATATGCCTTATTTCTTAGGATAGGAAGTAGCACAAGACGAGGAAGTAAATTCAACCTCACAACTTCCATTTCTATCTAGATTCTGCTCAAAGTATTCATAAGACCTATGAGAAAAAGAATTGTACCTCACGTAACCATCATAACCATGGTGCATAGCACGAGAACCTTCATCTACACAATGGTATACACCATATGGTCCTTCTACCCCTTCAACATCATCACAAGAGTCATAAGTACCAGTCATCTCAAAATCATCTCTGGAGTAGTACTTCTCACCACCAGGTTGTTCATAATCCCATGGACCATCATATCCCTCATAAGAATAACCATCATAAACGAGAGCCCCATTACCATACTCATAAGGACCATCATATACCTCACAAAACTCATTTTCACCATGCTCGTAGCTCATATTGCTAAAAGCATATTCACTAATGTCATCTCCATAATATTCAGAAGTTACGGATGCCATTCTTCCTTGTAATCACCTTGGGTACCTACAAAACGTAGCAAACAAGGTTAGTGGCAAAATTACTCACACCTCTCGTATTTTATCTCACACTCACCTTCCTAAAGTGTCTTCCCAAAGTTGATAGAGAACTACCTTTGCCCAATCAATTCACAAGATCACTAATTCTTTATGGTGGAGTGGATTCTTGTGAGTCTTGAAAGAAGTGATGCAATCCAGATTGCCTCAAGACCTTTGACTCATAGCCAAGCTTGGGAAATCCAATGTATTGAAGAGTTATTCACAAGGATGGAGGCTCTTGGGCGTGTATTGGTGGCAAACAAAGGATCACATGAGTGGAAGATATCTTGGGGGAAGCAAAGAGACAGCATTGGCCTTTGGTTGTTCAGGAGGCCAGTTGGCCCGTCGCCCAAGGCATTGGGCGATGACCAACCCAGACCGCCCAATGTTACTGAAGTGGCTACAGCTGGAATCCATGCAGGAATGATCGCCAACCAGTCGGCGCACCGCCCAGCCCATTAGGCGTGCCCGACTTGGCTCTCCCTTTGGCCACTTCGGGTCACTTTTGGGCCCTTTTATGTAATAAAACCCTAAAACTATAAATAGGCAGCTTAGGTTCATTTTAGACTTATACTATTTTGAATATTGATGTTGAAAACTGAAAACTCATGTTTGAGTGTTGAGAGCTTGGTTAAGCTTTTGTTGATTGTTGTTTAGAAACGTCAGTTGCTTGGGATATCGATTCCCTTGAGGTCGTCGTAAGAGTTAGGTGCTATAGTTGGATTAACGAATTGAGGTCTTAAGGTTTAATATACCCTTTGGTTGCTTTTTGTTTCCTCTTGTGTATCTATCTATCTATCTTTACTTTCTTGTATTTTTTATTTCCGCATTGTATTGTGATTCCCTTGTGAGAATTACATCATTTGGTGTCAGAGCAAGGCTTAAGTTCATTCCTAAGAATCTAGTTTTGGGTTAGTTACAAAAAAAAAGGTTCAAAATCGTTTTTGAAGAAATTCTGAAATGGGTATTGTTGATTTGAGTCTTCTTTGTAGTTTCCAAGGTTAGATTAACCTTACACCCCTGATCTCAGGTTCTATTTCTTAGTTTCTTTTCTTTTGATTCTCAAACGTTCTCAAGAATTCTAAACTGATTTTCAACTCGTAATTGACCTACTTGTTGACTATTTGTTCTTGAATTCACTTCTTTGTTAGTGCCATTTCTTTTCGTACTTTTATTCATTTTACTTCGTAGTTAACTTCTCGATTCAAGTCCATTTTCTTTAATCGAGTCGTCCGTCTTTCTTTAAATAAGAATCCATTCCAAACAAGAGTAGAATTGACACTTTGTGATCGACCGAGTATAAGCAGTCTTCAATATTAGCCGCGCCAATTTGAGAGGCAATCAAAGGTGTGTAAACATGAGTGATTGTGAGTTTCATTTTACTAACGCTAACGTTGTTTGCTGTTTTGTTGAGTTGTCTTACTTGTTAGGTACCATGACAACCGGAAGTGAGACCTATCCACCTAAGGGGAAGGTTACCTTGGAAACTATAATGGAGGTGTTGAACAACGTGAGGGGTGATATAACGAGGATGGAAGATAGATTGATCAACGTGGAAGGTCGGGTTAACTCTACTAACTCTACTCCACAAACTACTCTTCGTGCTCCCACAAATGAGCACGACCATGCTAGCTCTCCTACTATCACACCTGGAACTATGACTGATTAGCAAGAAAGTTTGTCCATGATGGAATATAGAAGGATCAATGTGGAGGATGAGGCTTGGCCCAAAGAAGGAGAGTTCACACTACCAACGTATGTGGTAAGGCGAACTATACCTAGCAAGGCCATGAGAAATCAAGAGCAAAGAGAGAATATCTTCCATTCTAAGTGCCTCATCCAGGGTAATGTATGTTCCTTGATAATTGACAGTGGAAGTTGTGCAAACCTTGCTAGCACCGCTATGGTGGAATTCTTGAAGCTTCCTACCACTAAGCTTGCTAAGCCTTACCAACTTCAATGGTTGGGTGAGGGTGAGGAATTAAGGGTGCATAGAAAGGTGTTGATCAAGTTTCAAATCGGGAAATATCAAGATGCGGTCCTTTGTGATGTGATTCCCATGCAAGCTTGTCATGTCCTCTCCTACTCGGGAGACCATGGCAACATAGTCGAGCGATAAAACATGATGGGAGAAACAACACCTATTCAATTGTGTCGATGGGACATAAGTATGTCCTTCAGCCTATGTCACCATCCCAAGTCATAGATATGTATCGAAAGATGGATGATTTGAGGGATAAAAGGAAGAATGAGGAGGGACACGTGGAGGTTGAGGGCCAAGAAGAAGAAGAAAGGAGGAGGTTGAAAGGAAAGGCCCAAGTGTTGTTGGCTGAGAATAAAGAGATAAGGGAGGACGTGGAAGCCGAGATTTCATTGATCCTTACCACACCTAGGGATCATGTGTTGCAAGCTAACCCCTCTAACTCTTCTCCTCCTCATTCTTTTCCTCTCTTTTGCAGGATTCTAATGAACCCCTTCTTATGGGACTGCCAAGTGGAGTGCCCCCTCTCCGGGGTATTGAGCACCAAATTGACTTCGTGCCGGGCTCACTATGTCTAACTGAACTGGCTTATCAAAGTAATCTGGAAGATATCCAAGTGCTACAAAGGCAAGTTGAGAAACTTCTCAACCAGAGCTATGTGAGGGAAAGTACAAGTCCGTGCGTTGTTCCGGTTCAATTGTTTCCAAAGAAAGATGGAGCATGGCGCATGTGTGCTGATTGGTGGGCGATCAGAAAGATCATCTTAAGGTATTTTCATCCTATCCCTACATTAGATGATATGATTGATGGGCTCAATGATTATTGTGTGTTTTCAAAGATGGCTCATCTCATTCCGTGTCATAAATGGGATGATGCTTCCAATGTGGTATTCTTGTTTGAAAAATATTGTTAAATCATTTGAGAATCCACTATGGTGTGATGACACTATTTCCAAAGGTGGAACTCTAACAAATATTGTTAATTTGTTTGAAAATCCACTGTGGTGCAATGACACACTTTCTTAAGATGGAAATCTCTTCTGTGAAAATGATAGTACATTTATTGGGAAGGGTAGTGTTAAGTTGAAAGGGAATGCCTATGTGTTAACTGCTACTTCATCTTCGTGTGTTCCAATGCTTCATATGAATTGTGATCCTCTAGTATCTAGAGTGGAGACAAAAGTTCGGAACCCATTGATTGAAGGGTATTTAGGCAACACCTTTACCTGTTACTCGCTTGCATATCATGATGCTCATACTATTGAGTGGTGTATGTTGTTGGAAGGTAAGAGTGCCCATCTGATAAAAGGAGGTGCACTTGATCCAAATTCAAGGATTTTCTTTCCATTTGACCCCGGTAGTGAGCTGAATTGTGGTATTTGTGTGGGGATGTTTGGTCGAAATGGAAGGCATAATGTGGGTGAAATTGTTAATACCTTTCCCTATGATGAGGGATTACAATCCATTTGAGGAGCCTACATTATGTAAGGGGAAGGGTAGTTTCATACATCCTTTTTGTTACTCTTATTTTGAGCATGATTTTGTTGATTGTGCATCCTTATGGGGGTAGGAGATATTTGCCAAGAGAAGGTGAAGTTTGTACCTTCCTTTACTATCTCTTTGCATACGATGAGATCCCTAGTTGGATTAAAAGTGCATTTCATGTGGATCAGGGTATCATTGAGGTCTATATTTGTTGGTATGATCCAGTTATGTGGGCCTTCTATCATTTTGATCCCGGTGAATGCTTGAAGGTATTTGAACTTGTGGAGGTACCATCTTTTGGGTGGTATTACCATGTTGTTGAGATGAATAACCATTGTCCTTGTTCTCAGTAGGATTTAGGAAGCTCTTCCCTTCTGCTCAACTTGTCTATTGAAGATTGTTGTAGTTTCCGTAGTTGCAAGAATTTCTCACGATTGGGTCGCCTATCAATCGACAGCTGCTGCAGCTGGTGGAATCCTAATTGGAAAGTTGGAAGACTTTCCAACCGGGACTGATAATCCCGGCCTGGAACTATATGTAAGGGCACTCTCATCTTGAGCTTGCATACCAAGTTAGGATTCCTAGGAGAAGAGAAGCCTGGAGTTGGAGGAGGCTGAATAGAAAGGGCTTAATAGCCATGACAATAGAGGATCCTTGGTTGTTCCTTGAGTTTGAGTCTCCTCGGTTAAATATTTTTAATGCTAACCTTTGTACTACCCATCATGCTAGCAGGATAGGCTTCTTGCTTGTGATCTATATGGTTTTACAAGGTTTGGATTCGAGGACTCAATTTTATCTACTTGCATATGATGATACTTATGCTTGTGTGGGTAGCATATTTTATGTTAGTAGTGGTATCAATAAGGCAAATGAGAGTCTCCTTGACTCGATGCTATGCAACCCTTTTCCATTTGACACCGGTGTCGATTTTAAGTGTGTTAGTAACACCGTTTGTCATTCTTATGATTCTTACTTGGTGTTATTACTTGATCCTATGTGCTGGAATGAGGTATGTTTGCCAATTTGGGTGGGGAATACTTATGTACTTGAACCCGCTCATGAATTGGGAATAATTACTCTCTTGAAGTTATATAGTGCATTGGGTGGGGTCTTGATTTGGGTCAACACTGCTTATGCCTTCGCACTTAGGTAAGAGAGTGTTCATGTGCTACTTGACATAAGGGAGGCCTTGTGCTTGTTAGAATGTGGAACCAATGAGGGCTTACATATGAGGTTGTTTAAGTGTATTGGTTCTTTCTCTCCACCCCTTTGTCAAAGTCTCTTAAATATCCAAGTATCCATTACTTTGATGGGTTACAAACCCTTTGTTGATATTTTTTATGCTTGGTTATATGTTAAATTTGTGCATCCTTGGCATGGTGATGAAATAGTTCTTGCTAACGCTAACCCTCATGCCATGAGGATCTTGTTCTTGTTTGCTTCCCCTATGGTTTTGCAATGTTTGGATTCGAGGACAAATCCTTTTCAAGAAGGGCAGAATGATGCAATCCAGATTGCCTCAAGACCTTTGACTCATAGCCAAGCTTGGGAACTCAAATGTATTGAAGAGTTATTCACAAGGATGGAGGCTCTTGGGCGTGTATTGGTGGCAAACAAAGGATCACATGCGTGGAAGATAGCTTGGGGGAAGCAAAGAGACAACATTGCCCTTTGGTTGATCAGGAGGCCAGTTGGTGCGTCGCCCAAGGCATTGGGCGATGACCCCCAGACTGCACAATGTTACAGAAGTTGCTTGAGCTGGAGTTCATGCAGGAATGATCACCGACCAGTCGGCGCATCGCCCAGCCCATTAGGCAAGCCCGACTTGGCTCACCCTTTGGCCACTGCAGGTTAGTTTTGGGCCCTTTTATTTAATAAAGCCTTAAAACTATAAATAGGCAGCTTAGGTTCATTTTAGACTTAGACTATTTTGAATATTGATGTTGAAAACTGAAAACTCATGTTTGAGTGTTGAGAGCTTGGTTAAGCTTTTGTTGATTGTTGTTTAGAAACGTCGGTTTCTTGGGATATCGATTCCCTTGAGGTCGTCGTAAGAGTTAGGTGCTATAGTTGGATTAACGAATCGAGGTCTTAGGGTTTAATATACCCTTTGATTGCTTTTTGTTTCCTCTTGTGTGTCTATCTATCTATCTTTACTTTCTTGTATTTTTTATTTCCGCATTGTATTATGATTCCCTTGTGAGAATTACATCAAGAAGGATGACTCAAAAAGCTAAAGGACTTGAATCAAGAAGGTTATCAACGAGTTAAGATGAGAAAAGTAGAAGAAAGAAGCACCAAAAGATTCGGACTAAAAATAAACCAAGTAACAAAAGTAGAAGAATTACTTCTTGTTACTTAATTTGATGGATCAAAGAAAAGATTTGATGATTAAAACTGGTTAACAAGTAATTAAAGATGTTAATTAATTTTTAAATAGTTGAAAAATAGAAGAAAAAAGAGTGTGGAAGAAGAAGAAGTGAATTTGGACACTTAGAAGAAATTTTATGCCTTAAAGAAGTTTATTACTTGTAAGGCTTTGATTGGATAATTTGATGATTAAAACTAGTTAACAAGTAATTAAAGATGTTAATTAGTTGTTATAGAAAAAGAATCACGAAGTTTGGACATTTGGAAAAAAAATTTGGTCCAAAAAACTTCCTATACTTGGAATGTTTTTGGGGTCTTAAGAAAAAAACCTGCACATTTTTGCTCTCTGAATCTGAGCCACACGCACCACGTGGCGTGTCTGGGATGGCCTGGCAGTTAGCTGTTGTTGTGGCACTGAGCTGGCGCTGTGTTGGCGCTGAAGTGGCTGATGTGCTGGCAATTGACTGTTGATGTGGCAGTCCACGTGGAATTCTTTCTTTTTTTGAAATTCAATTAATTTTTTAATTTTTTTTTGGAAATTCAATTATTTTTTTTGAATTTTGATTTTTTTAAAAAATTTCCACAAGTGGACCAATAAACATTTTGACTTGAGATATATGGATAAAATGTACTTTCTTTCTTCTTCTTCAAGAACAACTTCAAGATTATCAAGAACACACACTAAATCTCAATACACTCAAATGAACTCGGAATTGGCTCAAAATATAGAATTTTCTTCCCTTCAACATAGAGAACATAGCCCAATAATTATTAACCTCCAATATCTCCTCAATCAAAAGACTCACTTTCAAAACTTGAAAAGTTTGAAAAGCTCAAAACCCTTCAATAGTAACTTCACTTCTACAACTCCAAATTGAACAAAATTTAAAATCTAGACTCAAAAAACACTAGGAAACAAGGATCTAGTGTCAAAAACAACAAATCAAAACAAAAAAAAACCAGATTTTTTTTGGGACAAATTTTGACTTTTTTTTTTTCAAAACCAAAACCTAGGCTCTTGATACCAAATGATAAGGATTCCAATTGGGGATGAAACCAATTGAAATCAAATGCAGAATTAAACAACACAAAAGTATGATAGATTAGAAATAAGAGATGAGAAGGGAAGAAAGAAAGGCTAATTGAATAAACAATCAACCAAGGAAGAAGAGAAACTTGAATTCGAAAAGAAACAACTCAAATTGAAAACCACAAATGAGCAATCTCAAGTGAACTCAAGGTTAAGAAGTCCTAAATCAACAATGGGAATCCACCCATCACTAATCTAGATTAAGATACACTAAGCTAGACTAACCTAAAGGGATTCCACCCTTAAACTACACTCTTCAAAGAGTTTGTTCATTTAACATTCAAAATCCATATAGTCTTAGTCTTCCATAAAAGAGACTACTATTTATACTAATAAAATAAAGAAGACACTTTCATTACAATTTTACCCTTAATGAGATAAGGGTCTTGTTTGGTTGTCTTCTTTTGTGAATTCTTGAAATTATGAGATGACCATTTGCACAAATGGCCTCTTTCTTCTTTCTCTTCACTTTGATGGACCTTCCACACATTGTATGTCGTTACATTGTGTCCATCGAGCTCATCTAAAGCTTTTACGTTATCCATGATATCCATGTCGTTATCACAAATGGGAAGAGATTATTATATAGCATCGATTCAAGGAGGCTCCCATTTTCCCCATTGATACGACTATTAACACAAGATAAGCTACCCACACAAGCATGAGTATCATCATATGCAAATAGATAATAGAGAAAGGTGTCATGCACACTAGGGCCATCTAAGGTGTTCTCATATGCAAGATCACAACTAGGCTCAAGGATCCTAGTACACATTACATTACAAGAAGGAAAACACAAAGACATCATGGCAAATTTAAAATAAACTTCACCTTCTCTCAACAAAGAACTCCTACTCTCATAAAATGTATGATCAACAAGATCATACTCAAAGCAAGAGTAAAGAAAGGGGTTTAGGAAACTACCCTTCCTCATACAAAATGTAGGCTCCTCAAGTGGATTGTAAACCCTCAAGAAGGGCTTTCCATCATAGGGAAAGGTGTCAGATCCATCCAAATGAAACCTGTCATCTTGAACAAGCATCACTACACAAGTGCCGCAATTCAATTCACTACCGGGGTCAAATGGGAAGGAATTCCATGAACTTGGATTAAGTACTCCCCCTTTTGCCCGATTGGCACTCTTATCTTCTAAAAACATAATCCACTCAAAAGTGTGAGCATCATCATATGTAAACAAGTAGTAGAGAAAGGTGTCTCGCAAATCAACTTCATCTGAGGTGTTTTCATAGGTATGACTACTAATAGGCTCAAAATCACTGGTCATACCATTAAGAATTGAAACACACCAAGAAGAAGAGGTAATGGGAAAACAAATACCGCCTTTCTTTTCATTATGATCCTTCCCTACAAGAGTACTCTCATCTTCCAAGAAGAGATTTCCATCTTTGGGAGGATAATCTTCACACCATAGTGGGTTACTATAGAAAGCGTAGCTATCAAGAACTACACTACTCTCATGATTCATACCACTACATCACTAGGAGTGATTTCATCATCTTCAAACAAGATATTGTACTTAAAGAGGGCATGATCAAACATCACGGGAGAATTAAAACATGCAAGTTCACCCTCAAAAAGACACATATCATTTTTCGAAGCATTTTCAAGCACATGATCTCTATGAGCAAAGCAAACAATTTGATCTTCCACAAAATATATGCTCAAAGAGTCACTCCTATTCAAATGATCAACATTATCATTAGTATCACCAAATTGAGGTTCCTTAATCACATCACAAGATCCCTCAATTAGTGAACAACACTCAAATGCAAGTTGATCAACACAATTATCACAAGATAATGAACTATTACTCAACACACGGGTGTCAACACTAGGTGGACACAAATCGATCTTACTAGAAGAATCAATTCGGTCATCAATAGGATCAACTAGTGTATCCACACTCTCAATATGTACATTATCAACACATGGTAAAGAAGCATTAGACTCATATAAAAACAAGCTATCACTTACACTTTGTTCATTTGCAATTGTAAAAGTGTTAAAGTTTAGCTATTGTACCTTGACGCTCGTAAAAAAGATCTTTTTTACCTTGAAATGACACTCCCTTAGGAATGTTGGGATATTCCAAAAGTTCTTCCATCACACCTTCAATTATAGGCTCTTTGTTGGGAACTCGTGTTCCTCCATTCATCATGCTTGTACCTACATAAGAATCCTTATAAAGTGAAGGATAAACAAAAAGGTTAGATTGAGATTGTGGCAACCCTCTCACTTCACTCCACTTAATCTCTCCTTTTTCCACTCTAAGGTTGCCACCTTACTCTCCTTTACTCCTCTCAATCTTTTGTCTCTCATTTTTCACCTTAGGAGGAGGGAATAGATGTGGTCCCCATTGATCCACAACATACTTGGACCATTTTTGCTCATTTGGGACCCTATGTTCGTTAAACCAATTGGCTCCCAAGTATAAGTGACAACAGTCCATGGGAATTATATCACACCAAACCTCCTCATAGTATTCATAGCGTGTGAAAGAGACCTTTACCGCTTCGGTAACTTTACATCCCTCAATGGTGTATGGATAACGCCTTGATAGTCGAGGTAGTCTCAAGTAGGCTACCATAGATGGAGTGATGTAGTTTTGATTGTACCAATCATCGAGGACAAGATCAAACCCCAAAGCCCCACAAATGTCAACCTTTATCCTAAGAACTTGTCTTCTCAGATCAACATTATAAAGCTTTGGGTACCCCTTTGGCATATACTAACCTCATAATCCCTTTCAATTCTTCCCATGTCAAAGGGTTGGCATTTCCATTGAGTCTTCGAAGCTTTCCCGCATGTTTCAACCAACTCAATGCAAGACCTTTAAAAGTGTATAAGGGCATACATGGATCACTCATTATCTCTCAAATCATGGTTTTGGAAAGTTTGCTCACATTGCCACTCCCAATCAAGATACGCCTCGGGATCACGATTTCCTTCAAAGATAGGAAAACTAACCCTTTTGGTACCGAGACCCCTAACACATCCCCCATATCTACCTTGGATCCTATATTCCGACAAGTGTGCATTACCATGAGAAGTATAGGATATAGTATCCTTAGACATTAGAGTTGCACACTCTCTTCTTCCCATTGGATGACTTTGACTTGAGCTAGTGTAACCATACACACCGCTTCGACTAGGGTAAGGATTGCCATAAGATAAAGAATATGAATCTTCACAAGCCTTAGGGGAATGCTCCTCATAATTCTTATATAAGAGAGTATTATACCTCACCTCACCTTCATCCTTGGAGTGGGAAGTGTAATATGTTCTGTGATGCAATTTGGATTACATCAAGACCATTCACGCGGAGTCAAGCTCGATACCTTCACGAGATACAAGGTTTATTCATGAAGTTAGAGGTCCTTGAGCTCATGTTGATGGCAAACAAAGGGTTTCGTACCTCGAGGATTGCTTGGGGAGATGCTGCTACTTTTGGCTAGCAGGAGCCAGTCGGCGCACCGCCCAATGGCTTGGGCGATGACCCCAGCTCGCCTAAAGTTCCAGAACGTGGCTAGAAATTGGAACCAAGCAGGAACCACTGCCGAACTAGTCGGCGCACCACCGAGTCCACTAGGCGAGCCCGACATGGCTCGCCCTTTATCCTTTCGGATCACTTTTGGGCCTTTTTCACCTAAAACTATAAATAGCTAGTTTGGGTTCATTTTAGACTTAGATTATTTTGAATGTTGAAAACTGAAAACTCATGTTTGAGTGTTGAGAGTTTGGTTAAGCTTTTGTTGACTATTGTTAGAAATGTCGGTTTCTTGGGAGTTCAATACACTTGAGGTCGTCGTAAGAGTTAGGTGCTATTGTAGGATTAATGAATCGAGGTCTTAGGGTTTAATATACCCTTTGGTTGCTTTTTGTTTCCACTCTGTGTGTGTATCTATTTATCCTTTACTTTCTTGTCTTTTGATTTCTGCATTATTGTAGTTCCCTTTTGAGAATTACATCATTTAGTATCAGAGCAAGGCTTAGATTCGTTCCTACGAATTCTAGTCTTGGGTTGTTACAAAAAAAAGTGTTCAAAACATTTTTGAAGAATTTCCAAAATGGGTCTTGTTGATTTGAGTCTTTTTTGGAGTTTCCAAGGTTATATTAGTGTTCCCTAACCTTATTCTAGTCTAGGGCTGAGATTAGAAAGGGTTTGGTTCACTAGTGAAGAGTCTACCATTGGAGGTTGAAGAAGCTTGAAGAAGACACAAGTGGATTTTGAAATCTGGAAGTTTTGGCAAGGAATTGAGAGCTAAAAAGTATTGGGTGTTGTTCCCCATATCAAGGAGAGCTTGAATCTCGAATTTCATGAAATTCCGAGCTAAAAATCTAGAGGGTTTTATTTTGGATCTTCATCTTGTTCTTGACGAACATTCAAATCTTCAAAGGGAAAAATATTTGAAAAGGAAGAGTTTGATTTCAAAAGAGAAGAAAGAGAAAGTGTAAAAGTGTTTGTAAAAGAGGGAATTTACCAAAACGGGTAAGTACTAAGGACAAGTGCAGGGGGGACCACAAAAGTTCAAATTAGGAGGCCTTCAGGTGCAACTGTTGGACCATTAGGCGAGCCCAGACTTAGCTCTCCTAGTCCATTCGGTGCCTCGCCCTTTGGGCAGCTTGGTCGCCGAATTCATTGCAAATTGCTGGGAGCTACTGGAAATTTCGGCGAACTCAGCCTTGCTCGCCGAGTCCATTCGGCGCTCCACCGAACTTCCACCCAGATCGCCGAGTTGCCTTGTCATATTGAAACGTTTGGCGATCCCATCTTCAAGTTGGCGAGCTGAACTTCACTTTTGGTGAAGAAAACAAGTCATTTGGTGATCGGAAACTCAGTTTACGCTCCTAATCTCAGGTTCTAATTCCTGGTTTCTTTTCTTTTGGTTCTCAAACGTTCTCAAGATTCCTAAACAGATTTTCAACTTGTAATTGCTCTACTTGTTAACTATTGGTTCTTGAATTCACTTCTTTGTTAGTGCCATTTCTTTTCATGCTTTTATTCATTTTTTTTACTTCATAGTTAACTTTTTGATTCAAGTCCGTTTGCTTTAATCGAGTCGTCCGTCTTTCTTTAAACAAGAATCCATTCCGGCCAAGAGTAGAAATTGATACCTTGCGATCAACCGAGTATAAACAATTGTCAACATTAGCCGCGCCAATTTGAGAGGCAATCAAAGGTGTGTAAACACGAGTGATTGTGAGTTCATTTTACTAACGCTAACGTTGTTTGTTGTTTTGTAAGTTGTCTTATTGATAGGTACAATGGAAACCGGAAATGAAACTCGACCACCTACCGGAGGTGTTACTTTGGAATCCTTACCAATATGAATTGGAAGATGGAGAACATGGGAGGGGAATTGTCCACCGTAAAAGGTACTGTGTCAAGGGTGGACGATAGGCTAATCAATGTGGAAGGTCGGGTTAACTGCACTAACTCTACACCACAAGCTACATTTCGTGCTTCCACAAGCGGACAAGACCACAACATTTCTCCTACTATCACACCCGGAACCCTCCACCAAGCCTTGAACCCAACACTAATCCACTTAGGTTCAAATAGCCAAAGTACCAATCAACCATTCCATTTCCTGCTTAGTCAAGAAGCTCCACCAACTCAAAACCGACCTTACCAAACACCACATAACCAAAATCTTCCCTACCAAATGCCACAACCACAACCAAATCCCGTGAATGAGGTGAGGAATGATGAGTACCAAGGATGAGATGACGGTGAAGGTGAGGAAGCGCCATGGAATGAGACTCCAAGGAATCAACCAAGAGGTCAAATGTTGCAAGGAGATCAAAGGAGTTGTTATGCTATTGCTCAATTTGAAGAATATGTTGTTACATGGTGAGAATATATGAAGAAGTATCACTTAGTCATTTAAGAAGGTCATCCTCCACCATGGACTGAATTAAAAAGATTGATGAGAGTCAAGTATGTGCCAGAGAGATTCCGCCAAGGGTTACTTGCAAAATTGTACAACTTGAGGCAAGGAAGCGAAAGTGTTGAAGCCTGCCATGATGAGTTCCAAAACATGATCATGAAGCTAGAATACGAAGAGAATGAAGAGCATGCCATTATTCGCTTCAAGGTAGGATTGAACAAAGAAATTTCTTCTAAGATGACCATTCATAGGTTTTCTACCTTGAATGATGTCTTTGAAGCAGCCAATGAGGTAGAGAGGGAACTCAAGGAGGAGAAAGTATCTAAGTACAAGGGTATTTCATCTTCAAATTCCTGGAGCAAGAACAAAGGGGGGGCTCAAACATCGTCGGGTTGGAACAAAGGTAAGGATTTAAAGAAGCCTTATGAGAAGAAGCCCTTCGAAGGAAACACTCCAAAGTACCCACCAAGAGGAGAAGTAATAATGACCAAACCAAATTTCCTAAAGGCGTTCAATGTCACAAATATGAAGGATGGGGTCATATGATGCGTGAATGACCCAATCGGTTGAATATTCTAATCCAAGGAGGGGAAATGTATCTTGGTGAGGAGGAAGAGTAAGAAGAGGGTTGTGAAGAAGTTCCCCAAGAACAGGATGAATTTGAAGGTGATGACGAAGAGGAACAAGATCCATGTGGTGGAAAAGACGTTGTCGTTCCTAATGGTTTGATGAGGAAGGTTCCAATTGAAGAAGATTGGTCTCAAGAAGGAGAGAATACCATTCCTCTATATGTGGTGAGGCGAGTGATGATTGGCAAGGCCATGGATGACCCGAGCCAAAGAGAGAATCTATTTCACTCCAAGTGCCTTATCAAGGATAATGTGTGTTCCTTGATCATTGATAGTGGGAGTTGTGCGAATGTTGAATTCTTGAAACTTCCTACCACTAACCATGCTACCCCTTACAAGCTTCAATGGTTAAGTGAGTGTGGAGAGTTGAGAGTCCATAGACAACTGTTGATCAAGCTCACAATTGGGAAGTACCAAGATGAGGTTCTATGTGATGTAGTCTCAATGCAAGCTTGTCATGTACTACTCGGGAGACCTTGGCAATATGATCGTTCAATCAAACATGATGGGAGGACCAACAAGTATTCACTTGTGTTGGATGATCATAAGTATATTCTTCACCCTATGTCACCCTCCCATGTCAATGAAGTGTATCAAAGGATGAGTGAGTTGAGGGAAAAGAGGAGTGAGGAGGAACATGTGAGGGCTGAGAGAAATGAAGAGGAGGAGAGGAGGAAGTTGAAAAGAAAGGCCCAAGTTTTGTTGGCTAATTACAAAGACATAAGGGAGGAAGTTGAGTCCAAGAGTTCTTTGATCCTTATCACACATAGGGATCATGTTTTGCAAACTAACAAATCTCATTCTTCTCTCCCCAATTCTATTTCCTTTCTTTTGCAGGATTATGAGGATGTCTTCCCAAAGGAGCTTCCAAGTGGATTGCCCCCTCTCCGGGGAATTGAACACCAAATTGATTTTGTGCAGGGTTCACAATTGCCAAACAAGCCAGCATATCGAAGCAATCTAGAGGATACCAAGGAGATATAAAGGCAAGTTGAGGAACTCCTCAACAAGGGTTATGTGAAGGAGAGTATAAGTCCATGTGCCGTGCCGGTTCTATTGGTTCCAAAGAAAGATGGAACATGACGCATGTGTGTTGATTGTCGAGCCATCAACAAGATTACGGTAAAGTATCATCATCCTATCCTTAGGTTAGATGATATGCTTGATGAATTGAATGGTTCTTGTGTATTTTCAAAGATTGATCTTAGGAGTGGTTATCATCAAATCCGGATGAACCCTGGTGATGAATGGAAAACTGCATTCAAGACCAAGTTTGGTCTATATGAATGGTTGGTGATGTCTTTTGGTCTCACTAATGCTCCTAGTACTTTTATGCGACTCATGAATCATGTGATGAAACCCTTCATAGGGAAATTTTTGGTTGTTTATTTTGATGATATCTTGATTTATAGCAAAACCATGCATGATCATGTTGAGCATTTGAGATGTGTGTTTGATGTGCTTAGGAAGGAACAACTTTATGCTAATCTTGAGAAGTGCTCATTTTATGTGGATGAAGTTGTTTTCTTGGGTTTTGTTGTGAGCTCAAGAGGGGTTGAGGTTGATGAGTCTAAAATAGACCCTATTAAGAATTGGCCAATTCCAAAATCCACAAGTGATGTTAGAAGCTTTCATAGGTTGGCTAGTTTTTACAGGCGGTTTGTCAAAGGTTTTAGTACCATAGCAGCCCCCTTGACCGAGGTAATCTGAAAGGATAAACCTTTTAAGTAGGGAGAGGAGCAAGCCAAAGCTTTTGAAGCCTTAAAATCCATGCTTAGCTCCGCTCCATTGTTGCAATTACCTGATTTTGATAAAATGTTTGAGGTGGAATGTGATGCTAGTAAAGTAGGCATTGGAGCTGTCTTAATGCAAGACCAAAAACCCATTGCTTATTTTAGTGAAAAGCTAAAAGGTGCTACTTTGAATTATTGCACCTATGATCTTAAATTGTATGCTTTGATTAGAGCATTGGGTAATTGGCAGCACTACTTGTGGCCAAAGGAATTTGTCATTAGGACTGACCATGAGTCCCTAAAACATATTTGGGCCCAAGGAAAGTTGAACAAGACGCACGCCAAATGGATTGAATTCCTTGAAACTTTCCCTTATGTAATCCAATACAAAAAGGGGAAGGAAAATATGGTGGCCGATGCCTTATAATACTTTGTCTTCTAAATTGATTGGTTTTGAATGTTTGAAGACATTGTATCCCAAGGATCCCGTGTTTGCAAAAATCTTCAAAGATTGTGAGGAATGGGAGAGGGAAAGGTGGATGAGGGATAGATCTTCTACTCCCTATTCCAAGTTTGATGGTTTCTTGTTCAAAGGCAAGAGACTTTGTGTGCCTATGAGCTCTTGGAGAGAACTATTTGTGAGGGAGGCACATGATGGGGGATTAATGGGTCATTTTGGTATTGATAAAATTAGGGGAATTCTTGAGGAATAATTCTATTGGCCTAAAATGCACAAGGATGTTATACAAATTTGTGGTCAATGTGTTGAATGTCGACGTGCTAAGTCACGCCTCCTTCCCCATGGTTTATACACTCCACTCCCCACCCCTCAAAGACCTTGGCTTGATATCTTAATGGATTTTGTTTTAGGATTGCCAAGGACTAGACGAGGTCGAGATAACATCTTTGTTGTTGTAGATTGATTTTCAAAGATGGCTCATTTCATTCCATGTCACAAATGTGATGATGGCATCTTTGTTTGTTGAGCATGTTGTTAAACTGCATAGAATTCCTCAAACCATTGTAAGTGATAGGGATCCAAAATTCCTTAGTCACTTTTGGAAGGAATTGTGGGGTAGACTTGGTACCAAATTGTTGTTTTCAACTTCTTGTCACCCGCAAACCGATGGCCAAACTGAAGTGTTGAATAGGACCTTGGGTTCTATTCTTCGTGCCGTGGTGCATGGAAAGTTAGCCTCATGGGAGGAACATTTTCCTTTGGTTGAATTTGCTTATAATCGAGTTATTCATAGAACTATTGGTATGACTCCTTTTGAAGTGGTTTATGGTTTTAATCCCCTAACCCCTTTAGATCTCACTCCTCTTTCTCAAGATGTTGTGTTAAGCTTAGATGGGAGCAAGAGAGCTGAAGCAATGAAGAAGCTTCATGAAAAGGTGCGGCTACATTTAGAGAAGAAGAACCAAGAAGTAGCCAAAAAGGCTAACAAGGGCCGCAAGAGGGTTGTGCTTGAACCAGGTGATTCAATGTGGGTACATTTTTTCAAGGAGCGATTCCCCACTCATCGCAAGATGAAATTCATGCCAAGAGGTGATGGACCATTTCCAGTGCTTGAAAGACTCAACAACAACGCCTACAAGGTTGACCTTCCTCCGGAGTATCAAATGCACAACACTTTCAATGTGTGCGACCTGTCACCATTCCCAACTGTTGATGATGATGATCCGTCGAATTTGAGGACAAATTCATTTCAAGAAGGAAAGAATGATGCAATCCGGATTACATCAAGACCGTTCACGCGGAGTCAAGCTCGAGACCTTCACAAGATGCAAGGTTTATTCATGAAGTTAGAGGTCCTTGAGTCGTGTTGATGGCAAACAAAGGGTTCCATGCCTTGAGGATTGCTTGGGGAGATGCTGCTACTTTTGGCGAGCAGGAGTCAGTCGGCGCACTGCTCAATGGCTTGGGCGATGACCCCAGCTCGCCTAAAGTTACAGAACGTGGCTAGAAACTGGAACCAAGCAGGAACCACCGCCGAACCAGTCGGCGCACCGCCGAGTCCACTAGGCGAGCCCGACTTGGCTTGCCCTTTATCCTTTTGGGTCACTTTTGGGCCTTTTTCACCTAAAACTATAAATAGCTAGTTTGGGTTCATTTTAGACTTAGATTATTTTGAATGTTGAAAACTGAAAACTCATGTTTGAGTGTTGAGAGCTTGGTTAAGCTTTTGTTGACTATTGTTAGAAACGTTGGTTGCTTGGGAGATCAATGCCCTTAAGGTCGTCGTAAGAGTTAGGTGCTATTGTATGATTAACGAATCGAGGTCTTAGGGTTTAATATACCCTTTGGTTGCTTTTTATTTCCTCTTTGTGTGTTTATCTATTTATCCTTTACTTTCTTGTCTTTCGATTTCCGCATTATTGTAGTTCCCTTTTGAGAATTACATCATTCCGGCATCATCATAGGAACCATCTTCACTCTCAGAGTGGGAGTAGGATCTCTCACATGCTCCATCATCATCATAGGAGCCATCACAAGGTTCTTCTTCTTCTCCATCTTCACCATAAGAGCTATGTTCGCCATTTTCCTCATATTCTCCTCCGGAATAGTAGCTCTCATTCCCATTCGGCTCTTGATCATGGCTATCATCATAGCCTCCAAAATCACCATCATACTCACATATATAGCCCCCATCAATACAATCATAGTCTCCCATATCATGGTCACATGGGTCCGAGGCTATTGATGACATGCTACCTTATAACTCCTTTGTACCTACAAAATGAGCAAACAAGGTAGTAGCAAAAGCTCCTCACCAACACTCGAATTTCCTCACCTTTAAATACCTCACAAATTGGCTTGAATAATATTGAACTTTGCTTCAATCTGGTGGTACACAAGTGTCAATTAAGCTCTTGGTCGGAATAGATTTTTGTTTCAAGAAAGACGGACGACTCAATTAAAACAAACGGACTTGAATCAAGAAGTTAACTACGAAGTAAAACGAATAAAAGCACAAAAAGAAGTGGTACTAACAAAGAAGAGAATTCAAGAACCAATAATCAACAAGTCGAGCAATTACAAGTTGAAAATCAGTTTAGGAATCTTGAGAACGATTGAGAATCAAAGAAAAAGAAACTAAGGAACTAGAACCTGAGATTAGGGGAATAAAATGAGTTTCTGATCACCAAATGCACTGTTTTCTTCGCCAAAGTTTAAGTTCAGCTCGCCAACTTGAAGTTTGGTTCGCCAAACTTTACATTCTGTCAAGGCATATCGGCGATCTGGGTGGAAGTTTGGCGATGTGCCGAGTGGACTTTGGCGAGCAAAGTCGAGCTCACCGAAAGTTCCATAATGTGCACCTGAAGACCTCCGAATATTGTGCTCTTGTGGTCCCCCCTGTACTTTATCCTTTAGTCCTTACCCCTTTTGGTAAATTCTCTTTTGTACCAACACTTATCCACTTTATCTTTCCTTTATTTATGGATTAAAACACCTTTTTGGAATATTCCTTCTTCTTGAAGGTTTGAATGTTCTTCAAGAACACTATGAACAAGTTGAAGACCGAAAATAAAACCCTCAACGATATTAACTCGGAATTTCACGAAATTTGAGATATAAGCTCCCTTTGATATAGGAAGCAAACCCTAATACTTTTTACCTTCCAATTCCTTGCAAAAATCTTCAGATTTCAAAACCCATTTCCTTCTTTCTTCAAGTCATGAAGAACACCATGAACATGAAGAACACCCAATTTTCAAACCCAATGGATTTCTAATTCGTTTTCACCCAAATTTCAGATATGAACTCCTAAGGATATAGAGATCAAACCCCAATACCCAAGAGTCTCCAATTTCACCTAAATCTGAAAACCCACTTGAAGTTCTTCAAGCTTCTTCACTCAACAATGGTGCAAATTTCAATACTAACCCAAACTTCACCAAATCTCAGATTTAGACTCAAATAAGGTTAGGAAACACTAATTTAACCTTAGAAACTTCAAACAAGACTCAAATCAACAAAAAGGTTTTTGAGGTTTTCTTGAAAAACGTTTTTGAGTCTTTTTTTTGTAACAAACCCAAGACTAGAATCGTAAGAATGAAACTCAGCCTTGCTCTGATACCAAATGATGTAATTCTCAAAAGGGAATTACGGATAAAATGCGGAAACAAAAGAAAGATAGAAGAAGAGATACAAGAGAAGGAACAATTGGCAACTAAAAGTTATATTAAATCCTAAAACCTCCAATTACAATCCTAAACAAGCACCTAATCAAGATAAATAGATTGACACAATAAAAGGAAATCAAGAGCAACCTAAAGGTATATTAAACTTAAAGACCTCAATCAATTAATCCGAATCAAGCACCGAATCTCTTACAAAGACCTCAAGGAAATTGAATCTCCAAGCAACCCCCGTTTCTAACAAAGTTCAACAAAAGCTTTATCAAGCTCTCAAGTCTCTCAAAGGAGATCCAATTCATCAATAATTCATTTTCAAAATAGTCTAATTCTAAAATGACCCTAAACTGCCTATTTATAGTTTTAGGAATTTATTACACAAAATGGCCCAAAAGTGACTCGAAATGACCAATTGGAGAGCTAAGTCGAGCTCGCCCAATCCACTCTAAAAAACGTTTTGAAGAAAACCCCAAAAAATATTTTGTTGATTTGAGTCTCGTTTGAAGTTTCTAAGGTTAGATTAGTGTTCTCTAAACCTTACTTGAGTCTAAATCTGAGATTTGGTGAAGGTTGGAGCTCTATTGAAGATTCCACCATTGTTGGTTGAAGAAGCTTGTAGAACTTCAAGTGGGTTTTCAGATTTAGGTTGAATTGGAGACTCTTGGGTATTGGGGTTTTATCTCTATATCCTTAGGAGTTCATAGTTGAAATTTGGGTGAAAACGGATTAGAAATCCATTGGGTTTGAAAATTGGGTGTTCTTTATGTTCATGGTGTTCTTCATGACTTGAAGAAAAAAGGAAATGGGTTTTGAAATCTGAAGATTTTGGCAAGGAATTGGAAGATAAAAAGTATTGGGGTTTGTTTCCTACATCAAGGGAAACTTGTATCTCAATTTTCGTGAAATTCCAACCTAAAAATATTGAGGGTTTATTTTGGGTCTTCACCATTGTTCATAGTGTTCTTGAGGATCTTCAAATCTTCAAGGAGGATAATAATCAAAAGGAGGTGTTTGATCCAAAATGAAGAGAAAAGGAAAGAGTACTTGTGTTGGTTCAAAAGGGAATTTACCAAAAGGGGCAAGTACTAGGTCAAGGAAGTACAAGGGGGTCCACAAGGAGTGCAAAATCGGAGGCTGAAAGTGTGCTGGAAGGTCTATTGGGCGAGCTAAGTCGTGCTTACAAAGTAGACTCAGCGACTCGCCAAATGGGAGCTGAGCTGGCCAAATGAACTTACCTCTCTGGAAAATTCGGTGAGCTGAGGGAACTTCGGCGACTCGCCGAACTGATTCGGCGAGCTACAAGGAGTAAGTTGGCGATGTGAACTTCAGTTTTTTTTAAAAAGAGTTAAGGTTTGGAAACCCGAGCTTCATTTTATGGCCAATCTCATGTTTTAACTTCCTAGTTTCATTTTCCTTGATTCCTACTCACTTTTTTGATTCTAAAAACTAATTTCCAACTAGTAAATGTCCTTACTTAGTTCTTGATTAGTCTTGTGTCCGTATTTCTTTCCTGTGCTTTCTTTGTGTGTTTTTTTTAGTTTTACTTCGTAGTTAATTTCTTAATTCAAGTTTGTTTGATTTAATCGAGCCGTCTGTCTTTCTTGAAACAAGAATCTATTTCGACCAAGAGCTTAATTGACACTTGTGTACCACCAGATTGAAGCAAGGTTCAATATTAGCCAAGCCAATTTGTGAGTTATTCAAAGGTGAGAAATTTCGAGTGTTGGTGAGGAGCTTTTACTACTAACCTTGTTTGCTCATTTTTTAGGTACAATGGAGTTATAAGGAAGCATGGCATCTCTAATGTCTAAGGATACTACATGCTACACTTTTCATGTTAATGTACACTTGTCGGGTTATAGGAACCAAGACAGATATGGGAGATGTGTTAGGGGTCTCGGTACCAAAATGGTTAGTCTTCCTATCTTTGAAGGAAAGTGTGATCCCGAGGCATATCTTGATTGGGAGTGGCAATGTGAGCAGAATTTCCAAAACCCTGATTTGGGGGATATTGAGCAACCCATGTATGCCCTTGTACACTTTAAAGGTCTTGCAACGAGTTGGTGGAAACAGGGGGGATGGCGTCAAACACTCAAAGGAAATGCTAACCCTTTGACATGGAAATAATTGAAAGGGCTTATGAGGTTCAAGTATGTGCTAGAGGGGTACACAAAGCTTTATAATGTTGACCCGAGAAGACAAGTTCTTAGGATGAAGGTTGACATTTGTGGAGCTTTGAGGTTTCATCTTGTCCTTGATGATTGGTACAATCAAAACTACATCACTCCATCTATGGTAGCCTACTTGAGACTACCTCGACTATCAAGGCGTTATCCATACACCATGGAGGGATGTAAGGTTACCGAAGCGGTAAAGGTCTCTTTTACACGCGGTGAATACTATGAGGAGGTTTGGTGTGATATAATTCCCATGGACTGTTGTCACTTATACTTGGGAGCCAATTGGTTTAACGAACATAGGGTTCCAAACAAGCAAAAATGGTCCAAGTATGTTTTGGATCAATGGGGAACACATCTATTCCCTCCTCCTAAGGTGAAAAATGAGAGACAAAAGATTGAGAGGAGTAAGGGAGAGCAAGGTGGCAACCTTAGAGTGGAAAAGGGAGAGGTTGAGTGGAGTGAAGTGAGAGGGTTGCCACAATCTCAATCTAACCTTTTTGTTCATCTTTCACTTTGTAAGGATTCTTATGTAGGTATGAGCATGGCGAATAGAGGAACACGAGTTCCCAACAAAGAGCCTACAATTGAAGGTGTGATTGATGAACTTTTGGGATGTCCCAACATTCCTAAGGGAGTGTCATTCCAAGGTAAAGAAGATCTTTATTGTGAGCGTCAAGGTACAATAGCTAAACTTAACAATTTTACAATTGCAAATGAACAAAGTGTAAGTGATAGCTTGTCTTTAAGTGAGCCTAATGTTTCTTTACCATGTGTTGATAATGTACATGTTGAAAGTGTGGATACACTAGTTGATCCTATTGATGACCGAATTGATTCTTCTAGTAAGATCGATTTGTATCCACCTAGTGTTGACACCCGTGCTTTGAGTGATAGTTCATTATCATGTGATAATTGTGTTGATCAACTTGCATTTGAGTGTAGTTCACTAATTGAGTGGAGTATGTTGTTGAAATGCAGAACCAATGAGGGTTTACATGTGTGGTTGCTTAAGTATAATGGTTCCTTCGCTTTACCCTTTTGTCAAAGTCTCTTAAGTAGCCAAGTATCTCTTGTTTTGGTGGGTTACAAACCCTTGGTTGATCATTTTGATGCTTGGTTATATGTTAAGTTTGTGCATCCTTGGCATGGTGATAGAATAGTTATTGGTAACGCTATCCCTCATGCCATGAGGATCTTGTTGTTACTTGCTTTCCCTATAGTTTTGCAAGGTTTGGATTTGAGGATGAATCCTTTTCAAGAAGGGGAGAATGATGCAATTCAGATTGCCTCAAGACCATTCACTCATAGCCAAGTTTGGGAACTTCAATGTATTGAAGGATTGTTCACAAGGATGGAGGTTCTTGAGCTTGAGTTGATGACAAAGAGGGGATTCCATGCCTTGCATGGTAACATAAGCGCTTGGAATGAGCTACCAACTGAGCAATACCATGTTTGGATGATAGCTTGGAGTCTGGGAGGTCTAACGAAGCAAGGAGGAGCAAGTGAAGACGATGCCTCATTCGGCGAGCTAGAGACCACTTCGGCGACTCGCCAAACTGGTTTGGCGAGGGTTCCAAGATCGCCTAAAGTTCCAAGGAGCTACAAGGGAAGCTGCTCATTCAGCGATCTGGAGATCAATCGGCGACTCGCCGAGTTCCTTAGGCGAGCATGACCTAGATCGCCGAACTTTACAGAATGCTGCCAACGAAGGGTCACGTCGCCGACCTAGTTGGTGACTCGCCGAGTTCATTAGGCGAGCCCGACCCAGCTCGCCCTCTATCCTTATTGGGCCACTTTTGGGCCTCTTATGATGTAATAGCCTAAAACTATAAATAGGCAGTTTAGGGTTCATTTTTAGGTAGACTATTTTGAAAACGAATGATTGGTGAATTGGATCTCCTTTGAGAGACTTGAGAGCTTGGTAAAGCTTTTGTTGAACTTCGTTAGAAATGGAGGTTGCTTGGAGATTCAATTTCCTTGAGGTCTTCGTAAGAGATTCGGTGCTTGATTCGGATTAATCGATTGAGGTCTTTAGGTTTAATATACCTTTAGGTTGCTCTTGATTTTCTTTTCTTGTGTCAATCTATTTATCTTGATTAGGTGCTTGTTTAGGATTGTAATTGGAGGTTTTAGGATTTAATATATCCTTTAGTTGCCAATTGTTCCTTCTCTTGTATCTCTTCTTCTATCTTTCTTTTGTTTCTGTATTTTATTGTGATTCCCTTTTGAGAATTACATCACCTCATCCTCTACATTGATCCTTCCATATTCCATCATGGACAGACTTTCTTGCCAATCAGTCGTAGTTTCGGGTGTGATAGTAGGAGAGCTAGTGTGGTCGTGATTACTTGTGGTAGCAGGAAGAGCATCTTGTGGAGTAGAGTTAGTAGAGTTAACTCGACCTTCCACCCTGTCCATACTCTCATCCATTCTTGATAGACTACCCTCTATGGCGGTCAAGTGTCCCCTTATGTGGCCAATTGTCCGATTCACATTAGTAAGAGCTCCCATGATAGATTCCAAGGTAACCTTCCCCTTAGGTGGGTAGGTCTCACTTCCGGATGCCATTGTACCTAACAATAATTCAACTCACAAGAAAACAAACAACATTAGCGTTAGTAAAAAAATGAACTCACAATCACTCGTGTTTACACAACTTTGATTGCCTCTCAAATTGGCGCGTGATGCAATCCAGGTTGCCTCAAGACCTTTGACTCATAGCCAAGCTTGGGAACTCCAATGTATTGAAGAGTTATTCACAAGGATGGAGGCTCTTGGGCTTGTATTGGTGGCAAACAAAGGATCACATGCGTGGAAGATAGCTTGGGGGAAGCAAAGGGACAACATTTCCCCTTTGGCGATCAAGAGGCCAGTTGGCGCGTCGCCCAATGCCTTGGGCGATGACCCCCAGACCACCCAATGTTACAGAACGTGGCTAGAGCTGGAGTCCAAGCAGGAATCATCGCCGACCAATCGGTGCACCGCCCAGTCCATTAGGCGAGCCCGACTTGGCTCGCCCTTTGGCCACTTCGGGTCACTTTTGGGTCCTTTTATGTAATAAAGCCCTAAAACCATAAATAGGCAGCTTAGGTTCATTTTAGACTTAGACTTGTTTGAATATTGATGTTGAAAAACTGAAACTCATGTTTGAGTGTTTGAGAGGTTGGTTAAGTTTTTGTTGATTGTTGTTTAGAAACATCGGTTGCTTGGGATATTGATTCCCTCGAGGTCGGCGTAATAGTTTGGTGCTTCTTGTAGAATTAACGAATTGAGGTCTTAGGGTTTAATATAGTCTTTGGTTGCTCTTTGTTTCCTCTTTTTGTGTCTATCTATTTATCCTTTATTTCTCGTATTTTTTATTTCCGCATTGTATTGTGATTCCCCTTGTGAGAATTACATCATTTGGTATCAGAGCCGAGTTTGGTTTCGTTCCTATGAATCTAGTCTTGGGTTTTGTTGCTATAAAAAAATGAGTGTTCAAAACGTTTTTGAGAAATTTCAGAAATGGGTTTGATGATTTGTGTCTTGTTTGAAGTTTCCAAGGTTGGAATAGTATTCTCCAACTCTATTCGAGTCTAGGATAGAGATTTGAGGGTGTTTGGTGCCCTATTGAAGAAACCACCATTGAAGGTTGAAAAAGCTTGAAGAAGAAACAAGTGGGTTTTTGAAATCTTGAAGTTTTTGTTAGGAATTGAAGGCTAAAAAGCATTGGGGTTTGTTCCTTATATCAAGGAGAGCTTGTATCTCGATTTTTGTGAATTTCCAAGCTAAAAATCTAGAAAATTAATTTTTGGGTCTTCATATTGTTCTTAAAGTTCTCGAAGAACATTCAAATCTTCAAGTAAGGAATATTCAAAAGAGAAAGGGTTTGATTCTAAAATGGAAGAAAGAGAAAGTGTAAAGTGTTTGTACAAAGGGAATTTACCAAAAAAGGGTAAATACAAAAAGGACAAGGGCAGAGGGGGACCACAAAGGTTCAATTTTTGGAGTTTTGCAGGTGCAGCTTTAGGACATTGGGCGAGCCCCGACTTGGATCCCCCAGTCCACTCAGCGCCTCGCCCTTTGGGCAGTTAGGTCGCCGAGTTGGCCTTGTTTTGGCGGGTGCTACTGGAAAATTCGGCAGACTCAGCCTGGTTCACCAAGTCCAATCGGCGCTCCACCGAATTGCCACCCAGATCTCCGACCTGCCCCTTTCTCCTGCAAAGTTTGGCAAACCCATCTTCAAGTTGGCGAGTTGAACTGCACTTTTGGCGAAGAAAACAGGTCGTTTGGTGATCAGAAACTCATTTTATGACCCTAATCTCAGGTTCTAATTCCTAGTTTCTTTTCTTTAGATTCTAGTTCGTTGTCAAGATTCCTAAACTGATTTTCAACTCGTAATTGACTTACTTGTTGACTATTGGTTCTTGAATTCACTTCTTTGTTAGTGCCATTTTTTTCGTGCTTTTATTCATTTTACTTCGTAGTTAACTTCTTGATTCAAGTCCATTTTGCTTTAATCGAGTCATCCGTCTTTCTTTAAACAAGAATTCATTCCGGCCAAGAGTAGAATTGACACCTTGTGATCAACCGAGTATAAGTAATCTTCAACAGTAGCTGCGTCAATTTGAGAGGCAATCAAAGTTGTGTAAACACGAGTGATTGTGAGTTCATTTTACTAACACTAACGTTGTTTGTTGTTTTGTGAGTTGACTTATTGTTAGGTACCATGGCAACCGGAAGTGAGACCTACCCACATAAGGGGAAGGTTACCTTGGAATCTATCATGGGAGCGCTTATTGATGTGAGTCGGACAATTGGGCACATGAAGGGACACTTGACTTCCATAGAGGGTAGTCTCTTAAGAATGGATGAGGCTTGGCCCAAAGAAGGAGAGTTCACACTACCAACGTATGTGGTAAGGCAAACTATACCTAGCAAGGCCATGAGTAATCAATGTCAAAGAGAGAATATTTTCCACTCTAAGTGCCTCATCCAGAGTAAGGTATGATCATTGATAGTGGAAGTTGTGCAAACCTTGCTAGCACCGTTATGGTGGATTTCTTGAAGCTTCCTATCACTAAGCGTGCCAAGCCTTACAAACTTCGATGGTTGAGTGATGGTGAAGAAGTGAGGGTGGAAAGACAGGTGTTAATCAAGTTTCAAATTGGGAAATATGGTCCTTTGTGATGTGATTCCCATGCAAGCCTGTCATGTACTACTCGGGAGACCATGGCAACATAGTCGAGCGACAAAACATGATGGGAGAAACAACATCTATTCAATTGTGTCGATGGGACGTAAGTATGTCCTTCAGCCTATGTCACCATCCCAAGTCATAGAGATGTATTGAAAGATGGATGAGTTGAGGGATAAAAGGAAGAAGGAGGAGGGACATGTGGAGGTTGAGGGCCAAGAAGAAGAAGAAAGGAGGAGGGTGAAAGGAAAGGCACAAGTGTTTTTGGCTGAGCATAAAGAGATAAGGGAGGACGTGGAAGCCGAGAGTTCATTGATCCTTACCACACATAAGGGTCATGTGTTGCAAGCTAACCCCCTCTAATTCTTCTCCTCCCCATTCTATTTCTTTCCTTTTGCAGGATCATAGTGAAGCCCTTTTAATGGAGCTGCCAAGTAGAGTGACCCCTCCACGGGATATTGAGCACCAAATTGACTTCGTGCCGGGCTCACAATGTCTAACCAAGCCGGCTTATCGAAGTAGTCCGGAAGATATCCAAGAGCTCCAAAGGCAAGTTGAGGATCTACTCAACAAGAGCAATGAGAGGAAAAGTACAAGCCCGTGCGTTGTTCCGGTTCAATTGATTCCAAAGAAAGATGGAGCATGGCGCATGTGTGTTGATTGGTGGGCCATTAGCAAAATCATCTTGAGGTATTGTCACCCTATCCCTAGAATAGATGATATGATTGATTGATGTAATTCCTAAGAGGGGAATCACAATACAATGCGGAAATCAAAAATACAAGAAATAAAGGATAAATAGATAGACACAAAAAGAGGAAACAAAGAGCAACCAAAGGGTATATTAAACCCTAAGACCTCAATTCATTAATTCTACAAGAAGCACCTAACTCTTACGACGACCTCGAGGGAAACAATATCCCAAGCAACCAAAGTTTCTAAACAACAATCAACAAAAGCTTAACCAAGCTCTCAAACACTCAAACATGAGTTTCAGTTTTTCAACATCAATATTCAAACAACTCTAATTCTAAAATGACCCTAGAATGCCTATTTATAGTTTTAGGGCATTATTACATAGAAGGGCCCAAAAGTGACCCGAAATGGCCAATGGGCGAGCCAAGTCGGGCTCGCCTAATGACACGGCGATCTGCCCAAGGGCTTTAGCGATGGATCCTGCTAGGCTCCTGCTCCTGGTACACAGTGTAACTTTCAGCGGTCTTGGTGTCAATGGGCGATGCGCCGAATGATCTCCAGCTCACCGAAAGAGCAGCTTCCCTTTGTAGCTCCTTGGAAGCTTAGGCGATCTTGGAACCCTCGCCAAGTGAGTTTTGCGAGTCACCGAAGTGGTTTCCAGCTCGCCGAATGAGGCAACGTCTTCACTTGCTCCTCCTTGCTTCGTTAGACCTCCCACACTCCAAGCTATCATCCAAACATGGTGTTGCTCAACTGGGAGCTCCTTCAAAGCGCGTATGTTACCACACAAGGCATGGAATCCCCTCTTTGTCATCAACTCAAGCCCAAGAACCTCCATCATCGTGTACAATCCATCAATACGTTGAAGTTCGTGGGTGGATGGCTCTGAGGCATTCTGGATTGCATCATTCTCCCCTTCTTGAAA
Source organism: Solanum etuberosum (assembly GCA_029582245.1). Classification (NCBI taxonomy): domain Eukaryota; kingdom Viridiplantae; phylum Streptophyta; class Magnoliopsida; order Solanales; family Solanaceae; genus Solanum; species Solanum etuberosum. Next base: position 40,660 of record JAJONR010000535.1, read on the forward strand.
AGGATTCGTCCTCGAATCCAAACCTTGGAAAACCATAGGGGAAGCAAACAGGAACAAGATCCTCATGGCATGAGGATTAGCGTTAGCAATAACAATTTCATCACAATGCCAAGGATGCACAAATTTAACATATAACCAAGCATAAAAATATCAACAAAGGGTTTGTAACCCATCAAAGTAGTAGAAACTTGGCTACTTAAGAAACATTGACAAAGGGGTAGAGCGAAGGAACCAATACACTTAAACAACTTCATATGTAAGCCCTCATTGGTTCCACATTCAAACAAGCACAAGACCTCCCTTATGTCAAGCAGCATATGATACTTGTCATCTTGATCAAGCATCACTTCAGAAGTGCCACAACTCATATTACTACCGGGGTCAAATGGAAAGGAAATCCATGAGCTTGGATTAAATACTTCCCCTTTTGCCCGATTGGCACCCTTATCTTCTAACAACATACTCCACTCAAAAGTGTGAGCATCATCATATGTAAACAAGTAATAGAGAAAGGTGTCTCGCAAATCAACTTCCTCTAGGGTGTCTTCATAGGTATGACTACGACTAGGCTCAAAACCATTAGTCATACCATTAAGAATTGAAATACACCAAGAAGAAGGGGTAATGGGAAAACAAACACCACCTTCCTCCTTATCACAATCCTTCCCCACAAGAGTACTCTCATCTTCCAAGAAGAGATTTCCATATTTGGGAGGAAAATCTTCACACCATAGTGGGTTACTATAAATAGTAAAGCTATCAAGAACTACACTACTCTCATGATTCACACCACTAGGTACATCACTAGGAGTGATTTCATCATCTTCAAACAAGATATTGTACTTAAAAAGGGCATGATAAAACATCATGGGAGAATTAAAACATGCAAGTTCACCCTCAAAAAGACACATATCATTTTTCGAAGCATTTTCAAGCACATGATCTCTATGAGCAAAGCACGCAATCAGATCTTCCACAAAAGATATGCTCAAAGAGTCACTCCTATTCAAATGATCAACATTATCATTAGTACCACCAAATTGAGGTTTCTTAATCACATTACAAGAACCCTCAACCAGTGAACTACACTCACAAGCAGGTTGATCAACACAATTATCACAAGATAATGGACTATCATTCAAGGCACGGGTGTCAACACTAGGTGGACACAAATCGATCTTACTAGAAGAATCAATTCGGTCATCAATAGGATCAACTAGTGTATCCACACTCTCAACAAGCACATTATCAACACATGGTAAAGAAACTGTAGGCTCACTTAAAGACAAGCTATCATTTACACTTTGTTCATTTGTAATTGTAAAAGTGTTAAGTTTAGCTATTGTACCTTGACACCCGCAAGAAAGATCTTCTTTACCTTGGATGTTGGGACATCCCATAAGTGCATCCATCACACCTTCGATTGTAGGGTCTTTGTTGGGAACTCATGTTCCTCTATTCATCATGCTTGTACCTACATAAGAATCCTTACCAAGTGAAGGATGAACAAAGATATTAGATTAAGATTGTGGCAACCCTCTCACTTCACTCCTCTCAACCTCTCCTTTTCCACTCTAAGGTTGCCACCTTGCTCTCCCTTACTCCTCTCAATCTTTTGTCTCTCTTTTTTCACCTTAGGAAGAGGAAGTAGATGTGTTCCCCATTGATCCACAACATACTTGGACCATTTCTGCTCTTTTGAGACCCTATGTTCGTTAAACCAATTGGCCCCAAAACATAAGTGACAAGAGTCCATGGGAATTATATCACACCAAACCTCTTCATAGTATTCACCACATGTGAAAGAGACCTTTACCCCTTCGGTAACCTTACATCCCTCCATGGTGTATGGATAATGCCTGGGTAATCGAGGTAGTCCCAAGTAGGCTACCACCTCTGGAGTGATGTAGCTTTGATTGTACCCATCATCGAGGGCAAGGTCAAGCCCCAAATCCCCTCAAATGTCAACCTTTGTCCTAAGAACTTGTCTTCTCGGATCGACATTGAAAAGCTTTGTGTACCCTTTTGGCACATACCTGAACCTCATCAGCCCTTTCAATTCTTCCCAAGTCAATGGGTGGGTATTTCCTTGGAGTGTTTAGAGCTTTCCCGCTTGATTCCACCAACCCAATGCAAGACCTTTCAAGTGTAGAAGGGCATACAGGGGTCGCTCCTGACCTCTCAGATCATGGTTTTGGAAAGTCTGCTCACATTGCCACTCCCAATCAAGATATGCCTCGGGATAACGCATTCCTTCAAAGATAGGAAAATTAATCCTTTTGGCACCAAGACCCTTGAAACATCCCTCATATCTGCTTTGGTTCCTATATTCAGACACGTGTGCATTAACATGAGAAGTATAGGATATGGTATCCTTAGACTTTAGAGTTGCGCACTCTCTTCTTCCCCTCCGATGACTTTGACTTGAGCTAGTATAACCATACACACTACTTCGACTAGGGTAAGGATTATCACAAGAGTAAGAATACGAATCTTCACAAGCCTTAGGGCATGCTCCTCATAATTCTTATATAATAGAGTATTATACCTCACCTCACCTTCATCCTGGGAGTGGGAAGTGTAACATGTTCTGGCATCATCATAGGAACCATCTTCACTCTCGGAGTGAGAGTAAGATCTCTCACATGCTCCCTCATCACCATAGGAGCTATCACAAGGTTCTTCTTCTCCTCCATCTTCACCATAAGAGCTATGTTCACCATTTTCCTCATATTCTCCTTCGGAATAGTAGCTCTCATTCCCATTTGGCTCTAGATCATGGCTATCATCATAGCCTCCATAATCACCATCATCCTCACATCCATAGCCCTCATCATTACAATCATAGTCTCCCATATCATAGTCACATGGGTCCGAGGCTATTGAGGACATTCTTCCTTATAACTCCTTTGTACCTATAAAATGACAACTCACAAAAACAACAAACAACGTTAGCGTTAGTAAAATGAACTCACAATCGCTCGTGTTTACACACATTTGATTGCCTCTCAAATTGGCGCAGCTAATGTTGAAGATTGCTTATACTCGGTTGATCACAAAAAGAGTCAACTCTACTCTTGGCCGGAATGGATTTTTGTTTAAAGAAAAACGGATGACTAGATTAAAGCAAACGGACTTGAATCAAGAAGTTAACTACGAAGTAAAATGAATAAAGCACGAAAAGAAAAAGGCGCTAACAAAGAAGTGAATTCAAGAACCAATAGTCAACAAGTAGAGTAGTTACGAGTTGAAAATCAGTTTAGGATTCTTGACAACGAACTAGAATCAAAAGAAAAGAAACTAGGAATCAGAACCTGAGAAAAGGGGTGTAAAACTATTTTTCGATCTCTAAATGGCCTATTTTCTTCACCTAACGTGAAGTTCAGCTTGCCAACTTGAAGATGGGTTTGCAAAACTTGACAATCTGCCAAGGCAACTCAGCGATCTGTGTTGAAGTTCGGCGGTGCGCCTAATGGACTTGGCGAACCAGGTTGAGTCCGTCAAATTTTCTAGTAGCTCCAGTCGAAACAAGGCCAACTCGGTGACATAACTGCCCAAAGGAAGAGGCGCCGAGTGGACTGGGCGATCCAAGTCGGGGCTCGCCCATTGTCCTCAAGCTGCACCTGCAAAACTCTGAAAATTGAACCTCTGTGGTCCCCCCTCTGCCCTTGTCCTTTAGTATTTACCCTTTTTTGGTAAATTTCCTTTGTACAAACACTTTTACACTTTCTCTTTCTTCTCTTTTGGAATCAAACTCCTTCTTTTTTAATATACTTCCCTTTGAAGATTTGAATGTTCTTCAAGAACAAGATGAAGACCCAAAATAAAACCCTCAAGATTTTTAGCTTGGAATATCACAAAATTCGAGATACAAGCTCTATTTGATATAGAGAACAAACCCCAATACTTTTTAGCCCTCAATTCCTTGCCAAAACCTACAGATTTCAAAACCCACTTGTGTCTTCTTCAAGCTTCTTCAACCTTCAATGGTGGTTTCTTCAATAAGAAACCAAACTCCCTCAAATCTCAGTCCTAGATTGAAATAGAGTTGGAGAACACTATTCCAACCTTAGAAACTTCAAACAAGACACAAATCATCAAACCCATTTCAGAAATTTTCTCAAAAATGAATTTGAACACTTTTTTTGTAGCAACAAATCCAAGACTAGAATCGATAGAACGAATCTAAACTCGGCTCTAATACCAAATGATGTAATTGCTAAAAGGGGAATCACAATACAATGCGGAAATCAAAAATATAAGAAATAAAGGATAATTAGATAGACACAAAAAGAGGAAACAAAGAACAATCAAAGGGTATATTAAACCCTAAGACCTCAATTCGTTAATCCTACAATAAACACCTAACTCTTACGATGACCTCGAGGGAATCGATATCCCAAACAACCGATATTTCTAAACAACGATCAACAAAAGCTTAACCAAGCTCTCAAACACTCAAACATGTGTTTTAGTTTTTCAACATTAATATTCAAACAAGTCTAATTCTAAAATGACCCTAGAATGTCTATTTATAGTTTTAGGGAATTATTACATAGAAGGGCCCAAAAGTGACCTGAAATGGCCAATGGGCGAGCCAAGTCAGGCTCGCCTAATGACTCAGCGATCCGCCCAAGGGCTTTGGCGATGGATCCTGCTTGGCTCCTGTTTCTAGCACACTGTAACTTTCGGCGGTCTTGGTGTCAATGGGTGATGCACCAAATGATCTCCAGCTCACCGAAAGAGCAGCTTCCCTTTTTTAGCTCCTTGGAACCTTAGGCGATCTTGGAACCCTCGCCAAGTGAGTTTGGCGTGTCACCGAAGTGGTTTCCAGCTCGCCGAATGAGGCAACATCTTCACTTGCTCCTCCTTGCTTCATTAGACCTCCCACACTCCAAGCTATCATCCAAACATGGTGTTGCTCAACTGGGAGCTCCTTCAAAGCGTGTATGTTACCACATAAGGCATGGAATCCCCTCATTGTCATCAAATCAAGCCCAAGAACCTCCATCCTTGTGAATAATCCATCAATACGTTGAAGTTCGTGAGTGGATGGCTCTGAGGCAATCTGGATTGCATCATTGATGGGCTAAATGGTTATTGTGTGCTTTCAGATATTGCTCATCCCACTCCATTTCATAAATGGGATGATGTTTCCAATGTGGCATTCTTGTTTGATGAAAGTGTTGTTAAATGGTTTGAGAATCCATTATGGTGTGATGACACCCTTGCCAAAGATGGAAATCTCACAAATGTTCTTGAATTGTTTGAGAATCCACTATGGTGTGATGACACATTTTTCAAGGATGGAAATCTCTTCTGTAAAGATGAAAAGGGATGACTATGTTTTAATTGTTACTTCTTACTTGTGTGTTCCCAGACGTCGTATGAGTTGTGTTTCTCTAATATCTAAAGTGGAGGCTAAAGTTGGGAACCCATTAATTGAAGTGCATTTTGGCAACACCTTTCTGTATTATCTGTTTGCCTATCATGATGTTCATGCTGTTGAGTGGAGGATGTTGTTAGAAGGAAAGAGTGCCAACCTGATAAATAGAGGTGCAATTGATCCAAGTTCATGGATTGCCTTTCCATTTGACCCCGGTAGTGAGCTGAATTGTGGAATTTGTGTCGGGATGCCTGGTCGAAATGGCAAGCATCATGTGGGCGACATTGTTGATACCTCTCCCTATGATGGACAGTCCTTCCTGAGGTTTTACCATCCACTTGAAGGGCCTACATTGTGTATGGGGAAGGATAGCTTCCTAGACCCCTCTTGTTATTCTTACTTTGAGCATGATCTTGTTGATTGTGCATCTTATGGGGGTAGGAGATATTTTCCAAGAGAAGGTGAAGTTTTTACCTTCCTTTACTATCTCTATGCATATGATGAGATCCCTAGTTGGATTATAAGTACATTGCATGTGGATCAGGGTATCATAGAGGTCTACACTTGTTGGCATGATCCTGTTCTGTGGATCTTATATCATTTTGATCCCGTTGAATGCCTGAAGGTATTTGAACTGGTGGAAGTATCATCTTTTGGGTGGTATCACCATGTTGTTGAGAAGAATAACCATTGTCCTTGTTCTCCATCTATGGGCTTAATAGCCATGACAATAGAGGATGTTTGGTTGTGCCTTGAGTTTGAGTCTCCTCGATTAAATGTTTTTAATGCTAACTTATGTACTACCCATCATGCTATGAGGATAAGCTTCTTGCTTGTGATCTATATGGTTTTACAAGGTTTGGATTCGAGGACTCAATTTTATCTACTGGAATATGATGATACTCATACTTGTGTGGGTAGCATATTTTATATTTGTAGTGATATCAATAGAGCAGATGAGAGTCTATTTGACTCGATGCTATGCAATCCTTTTCCATTTGACCCCGGTGTTGGTTTTAAGTGTGCTGAGTGTGGAAGTAACACCATCTGTCATTCATATGATTCTTACTTGGTGTTATTACTTGATCGTATATGCTTGAATGAGGTATGTTTGCCAATTTGGGTGGGGAATACTTGTGTACTTGAACCCGCTCATGAATTGGGAATAATTACTTTCTTGAAGTTATCTAGTGCATTGGATGGAGTCTTAATTTGGGTCAACATTACTTATGCCTTTGCACTTAGGTATGAGAGTGTTCATGTGCTACTTGACTTAAAGGGGGGATTGTGCTTGTTGAAATGTGGAACCAATGTGGGTGTACATGTGTTGTTGCTTAATTGTATTGGTTCTTTCTCTCTACCCCTTTGTCAAAGTTTCTTAAGTAGCCAAGTGTCTCTTCCTTTGATGGGTTACAAACCCTTTGTTGATCTTTTTGATGCTTGGTTATATATTAAGTTTGTGCATCCTTGGCATGGTGCTAGGATAGCTATTGCTAACGCTAACTCTCATTCCATGAGGACCTTGTTGTTATTTTCTCCCCCTATGGTTTTGCAAGGTTTGGATTTGAGGACGAATCCTTTTCAAAAAGGGGAGAATGATGCAATCCAGATTGCCTCAAGACCTTTGACTCATAGCCAAGCTTGGAACTCCAATGTATTGAAGAGTTATTCACAAGGATGGAGGCTCTTGGGCTTGTAATGGTGGCAAACAAAGGATCACATGCATGAAAGATAGCTTGGGGGAAGCAAAGAGACAACATTTCCCCTTTGGCGATCAGGAGGCCAGTTGGCGCGTCGCCCAATGCCTTGGGTGATGACCCCAAACCGCCCAATGTTACAGAACGTGGCTAGAGCTGGAGTCCAAGCAGGAATCATCACCGACTAGTCGACGCACCGCCCAGTCCATTAGGCGAGCCCGACTTGGCTCGCCCTTTGGCCACTTCGGGTCACTTTTGGGCCCTTTTATGTAATAAATCCCTAAAACTATAAATAGGCAGCTTAGGTTAATTTTAGACTTAGACTTGTTTGAATATTGATGTTGAAAAACTGAAACTCGTGTTTGAGTGTTTGAGAGCTTGGTTAAGCTTTTGTTGATTGTTGTTTAGTAACGTCGGTTGCTTGGGATATCGATTCCCTCGAGGTCGTCGTAAGAGTTAGGTGCTTCTTGTAGGATTAACGAATTGAGGTCTTAGGGTTTAATATACCCTTTGGTTGCTCGTTGTTTCATCTTTTTGTGTCTATCTATTTATCCTTTATTTCTCATATTTTTTATTTCCACATTGTATTGTGATTCCCCTTGTAAGAATTACATCAGCGCGACTAATGTTGAAGATTGTTTGTACTCGGTTGACCACAAGGTGTTAATTCTACTCTTGGCCGGAATGGATTCTTGTTTTAAATAAAAGACGGACGACTCGATTAAAGCAAAAATGGACTTGAATCAAGAAGTTAACTATGAAGTAAAATGAATAAAAGCACGAAAAGAAAAGGCACTAACAAAGAAGTGAATTCAAGAACCAATAGTCAACAAGTAGAGCAATTACAAGTTGAAAATCAATTTAGTAATCTTGAGAACGTTTGAGAGTCAAAAGAAAAGAAACTAGGAATTGGAACCTGAGATTAGGAGTGTAAACTGAGTTTCCGATCACCAAATGACCTGTTTTCTTCGCCAAAACTGAAGTTCAGCTAGCCAACTTGAAGTTAGATCGCCAAACTTTTCAATCTGACAAGGCAACTTGGCGATCTGGGTGGAAGTTCGGTGGAGCGCCGAATAGACTCGGCGAGCAAGGCTGAGCTCGCCGAAATTTCCAGTAGCTCCTAGCAATTTGCAGTCAATTCAACGACCAACCTGCCCAAAGGGGGAGGCGCCGAATGGACTAGGCGAGCTAAGTCGGGGCTCGCCTAATGGTCCAACAGTTGCACCTGAAGGCCTCCGAATTTGAACTTATGTGGTCCCCCCCTGCACTTGTCCTTTCGTATTTACCCTTTTTGGTAAATTCCCTCTTTTACAAACACTTATACAGTTTCTCTTTCTTCTCTTTTGGAATCAAACTCTTCCTTTTCAAATATTTTTTCCCTTTGAAGATTTGAATGTTGTTCAAGAATTTCAAGAACAAGATGAAGAACCAAAATAAAACCCTCTAGATTTTTACCTCAGAATTTCATGAAATTCGAGGTACAAGCTCTCCTTGATATAGGAAACAACACCCAATACTTTTTAACTCTCAATTCCTTGCTAAAATCTACAGATTTCAAAACCCACTTGTTTCTTCTTCAAGTTTCTTCAACCTCCAATGATGGTTTCTTCAATAGTGACCCAAAACCCTTCTAATCTCAGCCCTAGACTCAAATAAGGTTAGGGAACACTAATCTAACCTTGGAAACTCCAAAGAAGACTCAAATCAACAAGACCCATTTTGGAAATTCTTCAAAAACGTTTTGAACACCTTTTTTTTTGTTTTCGAAACAAACCCAAGACTAGATTAGTAGTGACGAAACTAAGTCTTGCTCTGATACCAAATGATGTAATTCTCAAAAAGGAACTACAATAATACGGAAATCGAAAGACAAAAAAGTAAAGGATAAAATAGATAGAAAAGAGGAAACAAAAAGCAACCAAAGGGTATATTAAACCCTAAGACCTCGATTCGTTAATCCTACAATAGCACCTAACTCTTACGATGACCTCAAGGGCATTGAACTCCTAAGTAACCGACATTTCTAACAATAGTCCACAAAAGCTTAACCAAGCTCTCAACACTCAAACATGAGTTTTCAGTTTTCAACATTCAAAATAATATCCTCTATAATGACCCTAAAATGCCTATTTATAGTTTTAGGACTTTATTACATAGAAGGGCCCAAAAGTGACCCGAAATGGCCAATGGGCGATCCAAGTCGGGCTCACCTAATGACTCGGTGATCCGCCCTTCTGTTTGGCGATGGATCCTGCTTGGATCCTTCTTTAGCCACGCTCTAGAACTTTGGGCGGTCTGGGGGTCATCGCCCATGGCATTGGGCGACGCGCCAATTGGACTCCTGCTCACCAAAGGGTCAAAGTTGTCCCTTTGCTTCCCCAAGCTATCTTCCACGCATGTGAACCTCTCCTTGCCCCCAACATAAACTTGAGAACCCCCAGCTTCGTGAGAAATCCTTCATTGCGTTGACGTTCCGAAGCTTGGATGTGAGTGAAAGCTCCTGAGGCAATCTGGATTGCATCAATACATCCTCTTCCTTTTGACCACTAACCCCTCCAATAGACGTACTATCATCTTCCAAGAAGAGAGTTCCATCTTTTGAAAGTGTGTCATTATACCATAGTGGATTCTCAATCACTTGGTAGCCTTCAAGAGGGATTACAATTCTCTCATGCCAAGACACACCACTATGCATTTCACCGTCATTAGTGAGATCAACATCAAACAAGGAATAACACACAAGTTGATCAACACCAATATGACTTGATAATGAACTATCATTTAAAGCACATGTATCAACACTAGGTGGACACAAATTGACTTTACTAGAAGAATCAATTTGGTCATCAATAGGATCAACTAGTGTATCCACATTCTCAATATGTACATTATCAAAACATGGCAAAGAACTACATGACAATGTAATATCACTCAAGGCACAAGTGTAAACACTAGGTGGACACAAATTGATCTTACAAGAAGAATCTATTCGGTCATCAATAGGATCAACTAGTGTATGAACACTTTCAACAAATACATTATCACTATGAGGCAAAGAATCATTTAGCTCACATGAAATCAAGCTATCACTTATACTCAATTCGCTACTAGCCACACAATGAAGTTTTAAGCTTAAGGAAGTGCAAGAATTAGCATTGTTACCTTGTAGCTCATAATATGAAGTGTCTTCACCTCTGTTGTGCAACTCCTTAGGTTCTTCATCACGATGAGTATTACCCTTCAATAGTCTTTCCAACTCATTGGGTTCCATCTCGGTGACTAATTTAATGACCTTTTCAATATTTCCTTGTATTGAAGTAAACAACTCATTTGTGCTCATAGTACGAGGATCTCGATAGCAAAATGGTAATGATCCTTCCATCATACCTATAAAACTTAACAAACAAGTTCGTAGAAAAATCCTCACATCACTCTTTATTTGAACTCTCAACTCACCTACTATGGTGTCGTCTAAAAATTGATAGTGTACTAGCTTTGCCAATCAATTCAAGGTCACCTATCCTTTGTGGGGGAGTGGATTATTTTGACTCTTGAAAGAAGGACGACCCAAATAAAACCTAACGGACTTGAATCAAGAAGGTTATCAATGAATTAAGATGAGAAAAGTAAAGAAGCACCAAAAGATTCAGACTCAAAATAAAATAAGTAACAAAAGTAGAAGAATTACTTGTTGTTACTTAATTTAAAGGATCAAAGAAATGATTTGATGATTAAAAACTTGTTAACAAGTAACTAAAGATGTTAATTAATTGTTAAATAGTTGAGGAATAGAAGAAAAATGAGTTTAGAAGAAGAAGAAGTGAATTTGGACACTGAGAAAATTTATTAGGGCCAAAAATCCCCCATACTCGGCCAAATTTTAAGGCTGAAACAAAAAAAACTGCTCTCTGAAGTTGTACCTCACACGCGCATCAGAGAGCGGTACCTCTATGTGTGGCAGTCAGTTGAGATGGCGCTGACGTGGCTGCTACATTGGCAGTTGACTTTGTTGACTGCTGATGTGGCTATCCAGGTGGAAGTGATTTATTTATTCATTTAAATTCAATTTTATTTTTTTGAATTTCGATTTTTTTTTTCAAATTTCCACAAGTGGACCTATAAACACTTTGATCAACTTTGACTTAAGAATATTGGATCAAATTTACTTTCTTTCTTCTTCTTCTTCTTCAAGAACAACTTGAAGATTATCAAAAACACCTAGAACACAAAGAACACACACTAAATCTCAATATACTCAAATCAACTCGGAATTGGCTCAAAATTTAGAATTTTCTTCCCTTCAACATAGTGAACAAAGCCCAATAATTATTAGCCTCCAATTTATCCTCAATCAAAAGACCTACTTTCAAAATTTGAAAAGTTTGAAAAATTCAAAACCCTTCAATGGTAACTTCTTTTCTACAACTTCAAATTGAAAAAAAATGAAACCTAGACTCAAAAAACACTATAGAACAAGGATCTACTGTCAAAAACAACAAATCAAAACAAAAAAAAATCAGATTTTTTTTGGACGATTTTTGGACTCTTTTTTTTTTAAAACCAAGACTAGATTTGTAAGAACAAATCTAAACTTAGGCTCTGATACCAAATGATAAGGATGGAAGAGGCAATTGAAAGAAAAAAGAAAACATATGTGGAATTATCGAAATCTAATTGAATTTATGAGCAACAAAGGACTTTATACCTTCACCTCTCAATTGAATCCGATCAAACAACAATAATCCAAACTCAAACGAAATGAGAAAACCAAATTGAATCCACAAAGAGGGTAACTCGATGATCGATTAAGCTAGAAGAAGTTAACTATCAATTCTAAGAGTTAACCACTAATTACTCACTAATTCCTTAAGGGAATTAAACTAACACTTAATTAGCAACTACAATTTGAGAGCATTCAATTTCAACATTCAACATACTCTAAGTCTTCCAAAATGAAGAAGACTAATATTTATAATAAGAAAATAAAGAAGACACTTCTTTGCCAATTTTACCCTTAATGAGATAAGGGCCTTGTTTGGTTGTGTTCTTTTGTCAATTCTTGAATTCATGAGATGGCCATTTCCACACATGGCCACTTTCTTCCTTCTCTTCACTTTGATGGACCTTTAACACATTATATGTCTTTATTTGGTGTCCATCAAGTTCCTCTAAAGCTTTCACATGATCTATGTTGTCCATGATGTCATCACTAAACCCTAAACCCTAAACCCTAACCCTAACCGTAAACCCTAAACCCTAAACTCTAAACCCTAAACCATAAACCCTAAACCCTAAATCCTACACCCTAATCCCTAAACCCTAAACTCTAAATGATGTAATTCTCCATACGAACTACGAATAAAATGTGGAAATTAAAGACAAGAATTAAAGATAGATAGATAGACACAAAAAGAGGAAACAGAAAGCAACCAAAGGGTATATTAAACCCTAAGACCCCAATTCGTTAATCCTACAATAAGAACCTAACTCTTACGAAGACCTCGAGGGAATTGAATTCACCCCGCAACCCACGTTTCTAAGCAGAGATCAACACAAGCTTGTACCAGCTCTCAACACTCATACAAGAGTTCAAATTTCAATATTCAAAATAGTCTACTAAAATAGGACCCCAAATTAGCTATTTATAGTTTATTACATAATAGGCCCAAAAGTGGCCCAAAAAGAATAAAGGGTGAGCTGGGTCGGGCTCGCCTAATGGGCTCGGTGAGTCGCTGACTGGTTCGGCATGTGGCTCTCCCTTGGCAGCAGACTGTAATTTTTGGTGATCTAGGGACCTCGCCCAAACCATTGGGCGATTCGCCAAACGGCTCCTGATTGCCTAAAGCTCAAGGATCTCTAACTTCATGAACAAACCTTGCATCCTTTGAAGGTCTCGAGCTTGACTTCAGGTGAACGGTCTTGGTGCAATCCGAATTGCATCATTCTCTCCTTTTTGAAAAGAATTTGTCCTCAAATTCGACGGATCATCATCATCAAGAGTTGAAAATGGAGAAAGGTTGCAAACATTGAAGGTGTTGTGAATTTGATACTCCGGAGGAAGGTCAATTTTGTATGTCTTGTCATTGAGTCTTTCAAGCACTTGAAATGGACCATCACCTCTTGGCAACAACTTTGTCTTCCGATGGGTGGGAAATCGCTCCTTGCGAAAATGCACCCACACCCATTCACCCGGTTCTAGCATAATCCTCTTGCGACCCTTGTTTGCCCTTTTGGCTACCTCTTGGTTCTTCTTCTCTAGGTGAAGTCTCACCTTCTTATGAAGTTTCTTCATGGCTTACGTCCTTTTGCTACCATCTAAGCTTAAGACAACATCTTGAGAAAGAGGAGTGAGATCTAAGGGGGTTAGAGGATTAAAACCATACACCACTTCAAATGGAGTCATGCCAATAGTTCTATGAATAACTCGATTATAAGCAAACTCAACTAAAGGCAAATGTTCCTCCCATGAGGCCAACTTCCCATGCACCACGGCACGAAGCATAGAACCCAAGGTCTTATTCACAACTTCAGTTTGGCCATCGGTTTGGGGGTGACAAGAGGTTGAAAACAACAACTTGGTACCAAGTCTACCCCATAATTCTTTCCAAAAGTGACTAAGGAATTTTGGGTCCCTATCACTTATGATGGTTTGAGGAATTCCATGCAATTTAACAACATTTTCAACAAACAAAGATGCCACATTGGAAGCATCATCACATTTATGACATTGAATGAAATGAGCCATCTTTGAAAATCGATCAACAACAACAAAGATGCTAATCTCTACCTCTTTTTGTCCTTGGCAAATCCAAAACAAAATCCATTGAAATATCAAGCCAAGGTCTTTGAGGGGTTGGGAGGGGAGTGTATAAACCATGGGGAAGGAGGCGTGACTTAGCACTTCGACATTCAATACACTGGCCACAAATTCGAGCAATATGTTTGTGCATCTTAGGCCAATAAAATTGTTCTTCGAGAATTCCCCTTGTCTTATCAACACCAAAATGACCCATTGTGTGCCTCCCTCACAAACAGTTCTCTCTAAGAGCTCATAGGCACACATAGTCTCTTGCCTTTGAACAAGAAACCATCAAATTTAGAATAAGGAGTAGAAGATCTATCCCTAATCCACCTTTCCCTCTCCCATTCCTCACAATCTTGGAAGATTTGAGCAAACATGGGATCCTCGGGATACATTGTCTTCAAACATTCAAAGTCAATCAATTTAGAAGACAGTATTTATCAACACATGTTTCCTAGACAAGGCATCGGCCACCACATATTCCTTCCCCTTTTTGTATCGAATTCATGAGGGAAAGTTTCAAGGAATTCAATCCATTTGGCGTGCCTTTTGTTAAACTTTCATGGGCCCGAATATGCTTTAGGGACTCATGGTCAGTCCTAATGACAAATTCCTTGGGCCACAAATAGTGTTTCCAATTACCCAAAGCTCTAATCAAAACATACAATTCAAGATCATAAGTGGAATAATTTAAAGTAGCACCTTTAAGCTTTTCACTAAAATAAGCAATGGGCTTTTGGTCTTGCATTAAGACGGATCCAATGCCTGCTTTACTAGCATCACATTCCACTTCAAACATTTTCTCAAAATCATGTAATTGCAACAAAGGAGTGGAGCTAAGCATTGATTTTAAAGCCTCAAAGGCTTTGGCTTGCTCTTCTCCCCACTTAAAAGGCTTATCCTTTCAGATTACCTCAGTCAAAGGGGCGGCTATGGTACTAAATCATTTTGACAAACCGCCCATAAAAACTAGCCAACCCATGAAAGCTTCTAACATCATTTGGATTTCGGAATTGGCCAATTCTTAATAGCGTCTATCTTAGACTCATCAACCTCAACCCCTTTTGAACTCACAACAAACTCCAAGAAAACAACTTTATCAACATATATCATCAAAGTTAACAACCACAAACTTCCCTATGAAGGGCTTCATCACATGATTCATGAGACGCATAAAAGTACTAGGAGAATTAGTGAGACCGAAAGGAATCACCAACCATTCATATAGACCAAACTTGGTCTTGAATGCGGTTTTCCATTCATCACCGGGGTTCATCCGGATTTGATGATAACCACTCCAAAGATCAATCTTTGAAAACACACAAGAGCCATTGATCTCATCAAGCATATCATCTAATCTAGGGATAGGATGACGATACTTTACCGTGATCATGTTGATGGCCCAACAATCGACACACATGCACCATGTTCCATCTTTCTTTGGAACCAATAGAACCGGCACAACACATGGACTCATACTTTCTCTCACATAGCCCTTTTTGAGGAGTTCCTCAACTTGCCTTTGTAGCTCTTTAGTGTCCTCCAGATTACTTCGATAAGCCGGTTTGTTTGGCAATTGTGAGCCCGGCACGAAATCAATTTGGTGCTCAATTCCTCTACGAGGGGGTAATCCACTTGGTAGTTCCTTTGGGAAGACATCCTCATAATCCTGCAAAAGAAGGGAAATAGAATGGGGAAGAGAAGAATGAGATTGTGTGATAAGGATCAAAGAACTTTTGGCATCCACTTCCTCTCTTATCTCTTTGTACTTAGCCAACAACACTTGGGCCTTTTCCGTTAACTTCCTCCTTTCTCCTTCTTCCTTGCTCTCGGCCTCCACATGTTCTTCCTCACCCTTTCTTTTCTCCCTCAACTCACTCATCTTTTGATACACTTCATTGACTTGAGAGGGTGACATAGGATGAAGGATATATTTATGATCATCCAATACAACTGAATATTTGTTGGTTCTCCCATCATGTTTGGTTGAACGATCATATTGCCAAGGTCTTCCGTGTAGCATATGACAAGCTTGCATTGGGACTACATCACATAGAATCTCATCTTGGTATTTCCAAATTTTTAACTTGATCAACACTTGTCTATGAACCCTCAATTCTCCACACTCACTCAACCATTGAAGCTTGTAAGGTGTAGCATGCTTAGTGATAGGAAGCTTCAAGAATTCCACTAAAGCAGTGCTAGCAACGTTGCACAACTCCCACTATCAATGATCAAGGAACACACATTATCTTTGATGAGGCACTTGGAATGGAAAAGATTCTCTCTTTGACTTGGATCATCCATGGCCTTGCTAACCATTTATCGCCTCACCACATACATGGGTACGATAAACTCTCCTTCTTGAGGTCAAGCTTCTTCAATTGGAACCTTCCTCATCAAACCCTTAGGAACGACGACATTTTTTCCCTCACATGGGTCTTGTTCTTCATCTTCCTCACCTTCAAACTCACCTTCTTCTTGGGTTTCTTCTTCACAACCCTCTTCTTGATCTACCTCTTCACCAAGATACAATTCACCTCCTTGAACTAGAACATTCAATCGATTGGGACATTCACGCATCATATGACCCCATCCTCTACATTTGTGACATTGAATGCCTTTAGGAAATTTGTTTGGGTCATTATTACCTCCCTCTCTTGGTGGGTACTTTGGAATGCTTCCTTCAAAGGGTTTCTTCTCATAAGGCTTCTTGAAATCCTTACCTTTGTTCCAACCCGAAGATGTTTGAGCTCCCCCCTTGTTCTTACTCCAAGAATTTGAAGATGAAATACCCTTGTACTTGGGTACTTTCTCCTCCTTGAGTTCCCTCTCTAACTCATTGGCTGCTTCAAAGATGTCATTCAAGCTAGCGAACTTGTGGATAGCCATCTTGGAAGAGATCTCCTTGTTCAATCCTACCTTGAAGCGAATAACGGCATGCTCTTCATTCTCGGTATATTCTAGCTTCAAGATCAAATTTTGGAACTCATCATAGTAAGCCACAACACTTTTTCTCCCTTCCTCAAGTTGTACAACTTAGCAAGCAACTCTTGGCGATACCTTTCAGGCACATATTTGACTCTCATAAGGGCTTTCAATACGGTCCATGGTGAAGGATAACCATCTTGAAGTACTAGGTGATACCTCTTCATTTATTCCCACCATGTAATAGCAAACCCTTCAAATTGAGCAATGGAAAAAAAAACTCTTCTTAACCTCGGTCAAATCATTGACTTGGAAAATCCTTTCACAAAGTGACTCCCATTCTAGATAAGCATCGGGATTGCATTCCCCTTTGAAAGGTGGAAGACTAATCTTGATAGAGTTGATACCAACATCTCAGCCTCCATGGCCACCTTGGTCGTTGTTTTAGTAACCTCTTTGGACTTCCCCTTGATAGTGGTTACCATGTTCTTCTCTCAATTCTTGACCATACTCTTGATTGGCATAGGCTTCCCGTTGCTCTCCACCTTGAGGTTGGTTCCCATATTGTCTTATTCCATGTGGTACCGGGCCAAACCTACCTCATCATCCTTTATACCCCATTTGACCTCTTGGTTGATTCCTTTGAGCTTCATTCCATGGCGCTTCTTCACCTTCACCTTCATATCTCCCTTGGTACTCATCATCCCGCACCTCTATTATGGGAATTGGTTGGGTTTGTGGCATTTGGTAGGGTGGATTTTGGTTTAGTGGTGCTTGGTAAGGTTGGTTTTGGTTTGGTGGAGCTTCTTGATGGAGTTGAAATTGGAATGGTTGATTGGTGTTTTGGACATTAGAACCGAAATGGATTGGTGTTGGATTGAACGCTTGATGAAAAGCTTCGGGTGTGATAGTAGGAGAAATAGTGTGGTCGTGCCCACTTGTGGAAGCACAAAATGTAGCTTGTGGGGTGGAATTAGTAGAGTTAATTCGACCCTCCACATTGTTCATTCTATCATCCATCTTCGACACACTACCCTTCATGGTGGCCATTTGCCCTTCCATGTTCTCCATCCTCCAACCCATATTAGTAATTGCCTCCATTATAGATTCCAATGTAACCCCTCCCGTAGTTGGTTGGGTTTCACTTCCGGTTTCCATGGTACCTAGCAATAAGAAAACTCAACAAAAACAACAAACAACGTTAGCGTTAGTAAAATAAACTCACAATCACTCGTGTTTACACACCTTTGATTTCCTCTCAAATTGGCTCGGCTAAGGTTGAAAATTGCTTATACTTGGTTGATCACAAAGTGGCAATTTCTACTCTTGGTCGGAATGGATTCTTGTTTCAAGAAAGACGGACGACTTGATTAAAGCAAATGAACTTGAATCAAAAAGTTAACTACGAAGTAAAACGAATAAAAGCACGGAAAGAAGTGGTACTAAGAAAAAAGAAAATTCAATAACCAATAATCAACAAGTTGATTAATTACGAGTTGAAAATTAGTTTAGGAATCTTAAGAACGATTGAGAATCAAGAAAAGGAAATAAGGAATTAGAACCTAAGATTAGGGGCATAAAATGAGTTTTCAATTGCCAAATGCACTATTTTCTTTGCCAAAGTTGAAGTTCAGCTCGCCAACTTGAAGATTAGATCGCCAAAATTTATAGACTGTCAAGGCAAGTCGGCAATCTGGGTGGCACTTCGGTGATGCGCCGAGTGGACTTTGGCGAGCAAAGTCGAGCTCGCCGAAAGTTCCAGTACCTGCTCCTGAAGACCTCCAAATTTTGTGCTCTTGTGGTCCCCCCTGTACTTTTTCCTTTAGTCCTTACCCCTTTTGGTAAATTCCATTTTGTACTAACACTTATCCCCTTTCTCTTTCCTTTCTTTTGGGATTAAAACACCTTTTTGAAAGATTCCTTCTTCTTGAAGATTTGAATGTTCTTCAAGAACACTATAAACAAGATGAAGACCCAAACTAAAACCCTCAACGATTTTAACTCGGACTTTCACGAAATTTGAGATACAAGCTTCCCTTGATGTAGAAATAAACCCCAATACTTTTTAGCTTTCAATTCCTTGCAAAAACCTTCATATTTCAAAATCCACTTGTACCTTCTTCAAGCTTCTTCACTCAACAATGGTGGAAACTCCAATAGTGCTCCAATCAACGTCAAATCTCAGACCTAGACTCAAGTAAGGTTAGGGAATAGTAATCTAACCTTAGAAACTCCAAAAAAGACTCAAATCAACAAAATATTTTTGGGGTTTTCTTGAAAAACGTTTTTGACTCTTTTTTTTTGTAACAAACCCAAGACTAGAATCGTAAGAATGAATCTAAGCTCAGCTCTGATACCAAATGATATAATTCTCCATACGAACTACAAATAAAATGTGGAAATTAAAGCCAAGAATTGAAGATAGATAGATAGACACAAAAAGAGGAAACAAAAAGCAACCAAAGGGTATTAAACCCTAAGACCTCAATTCGGTAATCCTACAAGAAGCACCTAACTCTTACGAAGACCTCGAGGGAATTGAATTCACCCCGCAACCCACGTTTCTAAGCAATGATAAACACAAGCTTGTACCAAGCTCTCAACACTCATACAAGAGTTCAAATTTCAATATTCAAAATAGTCTAGCTAAAAGAGGACCCCAAACTAGCTATTTATAGTTTATTACATAAGAGGCCCAAAAGTGGCCCCAAAAAGATAAAGGGTGAGCTGGATCGAGCTCGCCTAATGGGCTCGGCGAGTCGCCGACTGGTTCGGTGAGTCACCGACTGGTTCGGCGATGCGGCTCTCCCTTGGCAGCATACTGGAACTTTCGGTGATCTGGGGACCTCGTACAACCCGTTGGGCGATTCACCAAACGGCTCCTGATCGCCTAAAGTATCAGTAGTCTCTTCAGCTTTCTTTCTTTCACTTCCCCAAGCGATCTTCCAAACATGGAGCCCCTTCTTTGCCATCAATACAAGCTCAAGGATCTCTAACTTCATGAACAAACCTTGCATCATTTGAAGGTCTCGAGCTTGAATTTGGGTGAAAAGTCTTGGTGCAATCCGAATTACATCACTAAACCCTAAACCCTAAACGGTAAGCGCTAAATGCTAACCCCTAAACCCTAAACCCTGAACCCTAAACTCTAAACCCTAAACCCTTAACCCTAAACTCTAAACCCTAAACCCAAAACTTGGAACCCCAAACCCTAAAACCTAAACTCTAAACCCTAAACCCTAAACCCAACCCTAAACCCTAACACCTAAACCCTGAACCCTGAACCCTAAACTCTAAACCCTAAACCCTAACCCTTAAACTCTAAACCCTAAACCCAAAACCCTAACACCTTAACCCTAAACCCTAAACTAATACAATTCGGATTGCACCAAGGCCACTCACTCAAAGCCAAGTTGGGGACCCCCAAGGAATGCAAGGATTTCTCATGAAGCTAGGGGTTCTTGAGCTTGTATTGATGGCAAGGAGAGGTTCCCATGCATGGAAGATCACTTGGGGAAGTGCAGGGAAGAAGATGGAAGCTGACACTTTAGGCGAGCAGCAGGGTCCATTCGGTGACTCGCCCAATGGACTTTGGCGAGGACCCCAGCTCGCCGAAAGTTATAGAATGCTTCCAAGGGAGGGTCCCATCGCTGACCTAGTTGGCGACTTACCGAAATGGCTTGGGCGATGATACCAGAACGCCGAAAGTTACAGAACGCTTCCAAGGGAGGGTCACATTGCCGAACCAGTTGGCGACTCGCCGAACCCATTAGGCAAGCTCGATCCAGCTCTCCCTTTGTCCTTTTTGGGCCACTTTTGGGCCTTTATGTAATAAATGCCTAAAACTATAAATAGCTGGTTTGGGGTCTTAGTTTAGGTAGACTATTTTGAACATTGATATTTGAACTTTTGTATGAGTGTTGAGAGCTTGGTACAAGCTTGTGTTGAATTTTGCTTAGAAACGTTGGTTGCGAGGTGAATTCAATTTCCTCGAGGTCTTCGTAAGAGTTAGGTGCTTCTTGTAGGATTAATGAATTGAGGTCTTAAGGTTTAATATACCTTTTGGTTGCTTTTTGTTTCCTCTTTTTGTGTCTATCTATCTATCTATCTTTATTTCTTGTCTTAAATTTCTGTATTTTATCCGTAATTCATAGTGAGAATTACATCATTTGGTATCAGAGCTAAGATTAGATTTGTTCCTACGATTCTAGTCTTGGGTTTGTTACAAAAAAAAAAGTCAAAAACGTTTTTCAAGAAAACTCCAAAAATATTTTGTTGATTTGAGTCTTGTTTGAAGTTTTTAAGGTTAGATTAGTGTTTCCTAACCTTACTTGAGTCTAGGTTTGAGATTTGACATTGATTGGAGCCTTATTGGAGTTTCCACCATTGTTGTGTGAAGAAGCTTGAAGAAGGTACAAGTGGGTTTTGAAATCTGAAGGTTTTGGCAAGGAATTGAAAGCTAAAAAGTATTGGGGTTTGTTTCCTTCATCAAGGGAGCTTGTATCTTAAATTTTGTGAAATTCTGAGTTAAAATCATTGAGGGTTTTATTTGGGTCTTCATCTTGTTCATAGTGTTCTTGAAGAACAATCAAATCTTCAAGAAGAAGGAATCTTCCAAAAAGAAAGGAAAGAGAAAGTGGATAAGTGTTAGAACAAAAGGGAATTTTACAAAAGGGGTAAGGACTAAAGGAAAAAGTACAGGGGGGCCACAAGAGCACAAATTTGGGAGGTCTTCAGGAGCAGGTACTGGAACTTTTGACGAGCTTGACTTTTCTCAACAAAGTCCACTTGGCGCATCGCCGAAGTGCCACCCAGATGGCTGACTTGCCTTGACAGTCTGTAAATTTTGGTGATCTAATCTTCAAGTTGGCGAGCTGAACTTTAAATTTAGCGAAGAAAACAGTGCATTTTGCGATCAGAAACTCATTTTGATGCCCCTAATCTCAAGTTCTAATTCCTTAGTTTCCTTTATCTTGATTCTCAATCATTCTCAAGATTCCTAAACTAATTTTCAACTTGTAATTAATCTACTTGTTGATTATTGGTTCTTGAATTCTCTTGTTTCTTAGTACCACTTCTTTTCGTGCTTTTATTCGCTTTACTTCGTAGTTAAATTTTTGATTCAAGTCCATTTTGCTTTAATCGAGTCGTCCATCTTTCTTGAAACAAGAATCCATTCCATCCAAGAGTAGAAATTGACACTTTGTGATCAACTGAGTATAAGCAATCTTAAACCTTAGCCGAGCCAATTTGAGAGGTAATCAAAGGTGTGTAAACACGAGTGATTGTGAGTTCATTTTACTAAGGCTAACGTTGTTTATTGTTTTGTTGAGCTGTCTTATTGCTAGGTACCATGGGAACCGGAAGTGAAACCCAACCACCAACGGTAGAGGTTACTTTGGAATCTATAATGGAGGCAATTACTAATATGGGTTAGAAGATGGAGAACATGGAAGGGCAAATGGCCACCATGAAGGGTAGTGTGTCGGAGATGGATGATAGAATGAATAATGTGGAGGGTCGAATTAACTCTACTAATTCCACCCCACAAGCTACTTTTTGTGCTTCCACAAGTGGTCACGACCACACTATTTCTCCTACTATCACACCCGAAGCCTTCCATCAAGTGTTCAACCCAACACCAATCTGTTTCGATCCCAATGTATGAAATACCAATTGACCATCCCAATTCCCACTCCATCAAGAAGCTCCACCAAATATGTACCGGAAAGGTATCGACAAGAGTTACTTGCCAAATTGTACAACTTGAAGCAAGGAGACAAAAGTGTTGCGACCTATTATGATGAGTTCCAAAATTTGATCTTGAAGCTAGAATACACCGAGAATGAAGAGCATGTTGTTATTCGCTTCAAGGTAGGGTTGAGCTAAGAGATAGATTCCAAGATGACTATTCACAAGTTTGCTAGCTTGAATGACATCTTCGAAGTAGCTAATGAGGTAGAGTGGGAACTCAAAGAGGAGAGAGTACCTAAGTACAATGGTATTTCATCTTCAAAATCTTGGAGTAAGGACAAGGAGGGAGATCAAACATCTTTGGGTTGGAACAAAAATAAGGATTTCAAGAAGCCTTATGAGAAGAAACCATTTGAAGGAAACACTCCAAAGTACCCACCAAGAGGAGGTAATAAAGACCCTACCAAGTTCCCGAAAGGAATTCAACGTCACAAGTGTAGAGGATGGGGACATATGATGCGTGAATGTCCCAATCGGTTGAATGTTCTACTTCAAGGAGGAGCATTGTATCTTGGTGAAAGGGTAGATCGAGAAGAGGGTTTTGAATAGGAAACCCAAGAAGATGATGAATTTGAAGGTGATGATGATGAGGAACAAGATCCATGTGAGGGAAAAGATGTCTCCGTTCCTAATGGTTTGATGAGGAAAGTCCCAATTGAAGAGGTTTGGCCCCAAGAAGGAGAGTTCACCATACCATTGTATGTGGTAAGGCGAGTTATGATTAGCAAGGCCATGGATGACCCAAGTCAAAGAGAGAATCTTTTCCATTCCAAGTGCCTCATCAAAGATAAGGTATGTTCCTTGATCATTGATAGTGGAAGTTGTGCAAACATTGCTAGCATCGCTTTAGTGGATTTCTTGAAACTGCCTACCACTAAGCATGCTACACCTTACAAACTTCAATGGTTGAGTGAGTGTGGAGAATTTAGGGTTCATAGATAAGTGTTGATCAATGTCAAAATTGGGAAGTACCAAGATGAGATCATATGTGATGTGGTCCCAATGCAATCTTGTCATGTATTACTCGGAAGACCTTGGCAATATGATCATTCGACCAAACATGAGGGAAGAACCAACATATATTCACTTGTATTGGATGAGCATAAATATGTTCTTCATCCTATGTCACCCTCTCAAGTCAATGAAGTATATCAAAAGATGAATGAGTTGAGGGAGAAAAAGAAGGATGAAGAAGAACATGTGGAGGTCGAGGGCAATGAAGAGGAAGAAAGGAGGAAGTTGAGGGGAACTGCCTAAGTGTTGTTGACTAAGTATAAGGAGATAAGGGAAGAAGAGGAGGCCAAAAGTTCATTGATCCTTATCACACATAGGGATCATGTGTTGCAAACTAACCAATTACATTCTTCTCTTCCCATTCTATTTCCTTTCTTTTGCAGGATTATGAGGATGTCCTCCCAAGGGAACTCCCAAGTGGATTACCCCCTATTCGGGGAATTGAGCACCAAATTGAATTCATGTTGGGCACACAATTGCCAATCAAGCTAACATATCAAAGTAATCTGGAAGACACCAAAGGGCTCCAAAGTCATGTTGAGGAACTCCTCAACAAGGGCTATGTGAGAGAAAGTAGGAGCCCGTGTGCCGTTTCGGTTCTCTTGGTTCCAAAGAAAGATGGAATATGGCGTTTGTGTGTTGATTGTCGGGCCATCAACAAAATCACGGTAAAGTATCATCATCCTATCCCTAGAATAGATGATATGATTGATGCACTTAATGGTTATTGTGTGTTTTCAAAGATGGCTCAGTTCACTCCATGTCATAGATGTGATGATGCTTCCAATGTGGCATCTTTATGTGTTGAAAATGTTATCCAATTGTTTGAGAATCCACTATGGTGTGAGGACACACTTTCCAAAGGTGGAAATATCACAAATGTTGTTAAATTGTTTGAGAATCCACTATGGTGTGATGAAACACTTTCCAAAGATGAAAATCTCTTTTGTGAAGATGATAGTACATTTATTGGAAAGGTTAGTGTTAAGATGAAAGGGGATGCTTATGTGATATCTGTTATTTCTTCCTTGTGTGTTCCAATGCTTCGTATGAGTTGTGATTCTCTAGTATCTAAAGTAGAGGCTAAACTTGAGAACACCTTGATTGAAGTTCACTTATGTGGCACCTTTCTCTACTATCTCTTTGCATATGATGAGTCCCATGTTTGTCTTCAAGGTGCATTGGATTTGGGCCGGGGTATCATTGAGGTCTATGTTCGCATGACCCGATTATGTGGACCTATTATCATTTTGACCCCGGTGAGTGTTTGGGAGTATTTGAGCTTGCAAAGTGTCATTTTTTGGGCGGTATTATCCTTTTTATGTGAAGAATAGCCAATTTCCTTGCTCTCCATCTATGGGCTTAATAGTCATGATACTAGAGGATACTTGGTTGTTCCGTGAGTTTAAATCTCCTTGGTCTAATGTTTTTTATGCTAACCATTGTACTAAACCTCATGCTTTGAGGATATGTCTATTCTTTGTACTTTACATGGTTTTGCAAGATTTGGATTCAAGGAGGAATCCTTTTCAAGAAGAAGAGAATGATGCAATTCGGATTGCACCAAGGCCGCACACTCGAAGCCAAGCTGGGGACCCCCAAGGAATGCAAGGATTGCTCATGAAGCTAGGGGTTCTTGAGCTTGTATTGATTACAGGGAGAGGTTCCCATGCATGGAAGATCACTTGGGGAAGTGCAGGAAAGAAGATGGAAGATGCCACTTTAGGCGAGCAGCAGGGTCCATTCGGTGACTCACCCAATGGACTTTGGCGAGGACCCCAGCTCGCCGAAAGTTACAGAACGCTTCCAAGGGAGGGTCCCATCACCGACCTAGTTGTAGACTCACCGAAATGGCTTGGGCGATAACACCAGACCGCCGAAAGTTACAGAATGCTTCCAAGGGAGGGTCACATCGCCGAACCAGTTGGCGACTCGCCGAACCCATTAGGCGAGCTCGACCCAGCTCGCCCTTTGTCCCTTTTGGGCCACTTTTGGGCCTCTTATGTAATAAATGCCTAAAACTATAAATAGGTGGTTTGGGGTCTTAGTTTAGGTAGACTATTTTGAATATTGATATTTGAACTCTTGTGTGAGTGTTGAGACCTTGGTACAAGCTTGTGTTGACTTTTTGCTTAGAAACGTCGGTTGCGAGGTGAATTCAATTCCCTCAAGGTCTTAGTAAGAGTTAGGTGCTTCTTGTAGGATTAACGAATTGAGGTGTTAAGGTTTAATATACCTTTTGGTTGCTTTTTGTTTCCTCTTTTTGTATCTATCTATCTATCTTTATTTCTTGTCTTTAATTTCCGCATTTTATCCGTAATTCGTTGTGAGAATTACATCATAAACTCTAAGCTCTAAACCCTAAATGCTAAGCCCTAAACGCTAAGCCCTAAACCCTAAACCCTAAATGCTAAGTCCTAAACGCTAAGCCCTAAACCCTAAACCCTAAACCCTAAACCCTAAATCATAAACCCAAAACTTGGAACCCCAAACCCTAAACCCTAAACTCTAAACCCTAACCCCTAAACCATAAACCCAAAATCCTAAACCCTAACACCTAAACCCTAAACTCTAAACCCTAAACCCTAAACTCTAAACCTTAAACCCTAACCCACTCTAAACCCGAAACCCAAAACTCTAAACCCTAACACCTAAACCCTAAACCCTAAACTCAAAACCCTAAACCCTAAACTTGAAACCCTAAACCCTAAACTCTAAACTTGGAACCCTACACCATAAACCCTAAACTCAAAACCCAAAACCCTAAACTCTAAACCCTAAACCCTAACCCCTAAACCCTAAAACCTAAACCCTAAACACTAAACCTAAAACCCTAAAACCAAAACCTAAACCCTAAACCCTAAACCATAAACCATAAACCCTAAACCCTAATTCCTAAATACCTATCCTTAAACTCTAAACCATAAACCCTAAACCTAAACCCTAAACCCTAAACTCTAAACCCTGAATCCTAAACTCTAAGCCCTAAACCCTAAACATGGAACCCTGACCATAAACCCTAAACCCTAAACCCTTGACCCTAAACACTAAAAACTAAACACTAAACACTAAACCTTAAATCCTAAACCCTAAACCCTAAACCCTAACCCTAGACCCAAACCCTAAACCCTAAATTCCAAACCCTAAACCCTAAACCCTAAACCCTAACCCCTAACCCCTAAATCCAAAACTCGAAACCCTAAACCTAAAACCTAAACCCTAAACCAAAACCCAAACCCCTAACCCCTAAGCCTTATCCTAAACCTAAAACCCTAAAACCTAAAAATTTAACCCGAAACTCTAAACCCTGAACCCTAAACCTTAAATCCTAAACCCTAAATCCTAAATCTTAAACCCTAAACACTAAACCTCAAACCATATAATTAAAACCTAATCTATAAACCCTAAACCCTAAACCTATTTTGAATATTGATATTGTGAAACTCATGAATGAGTGTTGAGAGCTTGGTACAAGCTTTGGTCGACTTTTGTTTAGAAACAGAGGTTGCGAGGTGAATTTATTTCCCTCGAGGTCTTCCTAAGAGTTAGGTGCTTCTTGTAGGATTAATGGATTGAGGTCTTAAGGTTTAATATACCTTTTGATTGCTTTATGTTTCCTCTTTTTGTGTCTATCTATCTATCTTTATTTCTTGTCTTTAATTTCTGTATTTTCATTCGTAATTTGTAGCGAGAGTTACATCACTAGTGCCACAATTAAATGGATTACCGGGGTCAAATGGAAAGGAATTCCATAAACATTGATCAAGTACATTCTTTTTTACCTCGTTGACACTCTTATGTTCCAACAACGTACTCCACTCAAAAGTATGAGCAACATCATATGAACAAGTAATAGAGAAAGGTGCTACATAATGGAACATCATCCAAGGTGTGCACATATAGAATCATACTTTTATCCACAAGCATTAAGGCCTTGATAAAAAAAGGGCCACACAAGAATGAAGGGCTCATTGGAGAACATACAGCCTCTTCCTTTTGACCACTAACCCCTCCAATAGATATACAATAATCTTTCAAGAACAGAGTTCCATCTTTGAAAAGTGTCTCAGAATACCATAGTGGATTCTCAATCACTTGTAGCCTTCAAGAGGGACTGCACTTTTATCATGCCAAGATACACCATTATGCATCTCACCATCATTAATCATGTCAACATCAAACAAGGTATTATTACTCAAAAGTTGATCAACACCAATATCACTTGATAATGAACTATCATTTAAAGCACATGTATCAACACTAGGTGGACACAAATTGACTTTACTAGAAGAATCAATTTGGTCATCAATAGGATACACTAGTGTATCCACATTCTCAACATGTACATTGTCAAAACATGAAAAAGAACTACATGACAATGTAATATCACTCAAGGCACAAGTGTCAACACTAGGTGGACACAAATTGATTTTACAAGAAGAATCTACTCGGTCATCAGTATGATCTATTAGTGTATGAACACTCTCAACAAGTATATTAGAACTATGTGGCAGAGAATCGTTAAGCTCACATGAAACCTAGCTATCACTTATACTCAATTGGCTACTAGAGACCCAATGAATTTCCAAGCTTATGGAAGTGCAAGAATTAGCATTGTTACCTTGTAGCTCATAACATGAAGTTTATTCACCTTGGTTGTGCAGATCCTTATGATGTAATTCTCACAAAGGAATCACAATACAATGCGGAAATCGAAAATACAAGAAAGTAAAGATAGATAGATAGACACACAAGAGGAAACAAAAAGCAACCAAAGGGTATATTAAACCCTAAGACCTCGATTCGTTAATCCAACTATAGCACCTAACTCTTAAGCCGATCTCAAGGGAATCGATATCCCAAGCAACCGACGTTTCTAAACAACAATCAACAAAAGCTTAACCAAGCTCTCAAACACTCAAACATGAGTTTCAGTTTTTTAACATCAATATTCAAACAAGTCTACCCTAAAATGACCCTAAAAATGCCTATTTATAGTTTTAGGACATTATTACATAGGAGGGACCAAAAGTGAACCGAAAAGTTCATTGGGCGAGCTAAGTCGGGATCGCCCAACCCACTTGGCGAGTGATCCTACACCTGGCCTGGTTCTATAACATTGGGCGAGCTGGGGTCATCGCCCAAGCCCTTGGGCGATCCGCCGTTTGGCCCTGGCTAGCCAAAAGGGTCAGTACTCCCCCATGCAATCTTTAAGGCATGCAAACCCTTGTTTGTCATCAATACCATCTCGAGGGCCTCCATCTTCATGAATGACTCTTCAATACATTGGAATTCCCAAGCTTGGCTATGAGTCGAAGGCCTTGAGGCAATCTAGATTGCATCATTCTCCCCTTCTTGAAAAGGATTCGTCCTCAATCCAAACCTTGCAAAACCATAGGGGAAGCAAACAAGAACAAGATCCTCATGGAATGAGGGTTAGCGTTAGCAATAACTATTTCATCACCATGCCAAGGATGCACAAATTTAACATATAACCAAGCATCAAAAAGATCAACAAAGGGTTTGTAACCCATCAAAGTAATGGATACTTGGCTACTTAAGAGACCTTGACAAAGGGGTAGAGCGAAGGAACCAATACACTTAAACAACCTCATATGTAAGCCCTCATTGGTTCCACATTCTAACAAGCAAAAGGCCTCCCTTATGTCAAGTAGCACATGAACACTCTCATACCTAAGTGCGAAGGTATAAGCAGTGTTGACCCAAATTAGACCCCATACAATGCACTAGATAACTTCAAGAGAGTAATTATTCCCAATTCATGAGCGGGTTCAAGTACACAAGTATTCCCCACCCAAATTAGCAAACATACCTCATTCAAGAACATAGGATCAAGTAATAACACCAAGTAAGAATCATATGAATGACAGACGGTGTTACTTCCACACTCAGCACACTTAAAACCGACACCGGGGTCAAAGGGAAAAGGATTGCATAGCATCTCAAGGAGACTCTCATTTGCTCTATTGATATCACTACTAACATAAAAGATGCTACCCAGACAAGTATGAGTATCATCATATGTCAGTAGATAAAATTGAGTCTTCGAATCCAAACCTTGTAAAACCATATAGATCACAAGCAAGAAACTTATCCTCATAGCATGATGGGTAGTACAAAGATTAATATTAAAAACATTGACCCGAAGCGACTCAAATTCAAGGAACAACCAAGCATCCTCTATTGTCATGGCATTAAGACCATAGATGGAGCACAAGGACAATGGCTGTTCTTCTCACCAACATTATAATACCACCCAAAAGATGATATCTCCACAAGTTCAAAAACTCTCAAACATTCACCGGGATCAAAATGATAAGAGGTCCACATAACTGGATCATACCAACAAGTATAGACCTCAGTGGAACCCTGATCCACATGCAATGCACCTCTAATGCAACTAAGGGACTCATCATATGCAAAGAGATAGTAAAAGGAAGGTACAAACTTCACCTTCTCTTGGCAAATATCTCCTACCCCCATAATATGCACAATCAACAAAATCATGCTCAAAATAAGAGTAATAAAAAGGATGTAGGAAACTACCCTTCCCCATACACAATGTAGGTTCCTCAAATGGATTGTAATCCCTATTTCCATCATAGGGAAAGGTATCAACAATTTCACCCACATTATACCTTCCATTACGACCAAATATCCCTACACAAATACCACAATTCAGCTCACTACCGGGGTCTAATGAAAAGGAAATCCAATAATTTGGGTCAAGTGCACCTCCTTTTACCAGGTTGGCACTCTTACCTTCCAACAATATACTCCACTCAATAGCATGAGTATCATGATATGCAAACAAGTAATAGAGAAAGGTGTTGCCTAAATACACTTCAATCAAGGGGTTTCCAACTTTAGCCTCCACTCTAGATACTAGAGGATCACAATTCATACGAAGCATTGGAACACATGAAGACGAAGTAGCAGTTAACACATAGGCATTCCCTTTCAACTTAACACTACCCTTCCCTATAAATGTACTATCATCTTCACAGAAGAGATTTCCATCTTTAGGAAGTGTGTCATTACACCACAGTGGATTCTCAAACAATTTAACAATATTTTCATCAAACAAGAAGGCCACATTGGAAGCATCATCACACTTATGGAATGGAGAGAAATAAACCATCTTGGAAAGCACACAATAACGATTGAGCTCATCAATCATGTAATCTAATCTAGGGATAGGATGATGATACCTTACGATGATTTTGTTGATGGCCCGATAAACAACATTTCATGCGCCATGCTCCATCTTTCTTTGGACCCAATAGAACCGGAACAGCGCACGGACTCGTACTTTCCTTCACATAGCTCTTGTTGAGGAGTTCCTCAACTTGCCTTTGTAGCACTTGGATATCTTCCGGATTACTTCGATAAGCCGGTTTGGTTAGACATTGTGAGCCCGGCACGAAGTCAATTTGGTGCTCAATACCCCGGAGAGGGGGCACTCCACTTGGTAGTCCCATTAAAAGGGCTTCATTAGAATCCTGCAAAAGAGAGGAAATAGAATGGGGAGGAGAAGAATTAGAGGGGTTATCTTGCAACACATGATCCTTATGTGAGGCAAGGATCAATGAACTTTCGATTTCCACACCCTCCCTTATCTCTTTGTGCTCAGCCAACAACACTTGGCTTTTTCCTTTCAACTTCCTCCTTTCTTCTTCTTCTTGGCCTTCAACCTCCACATGTTCCTCCTCCTTCTTCCTTTTATCCCTCAACTCATCCATCTGTTGATACATCCTAACGACTTGAGATGGTGACATAGGATGAAGGACATGTTTACGTCCATTCGATACAAGTGAATATGTGTTGTTTCTCCCATCATGTTTTGTCGAACGAACATGTTACCAAGGTCTCCCGAGTAGTACATGACAAGCTTTTATTGGGATCACAATGCATAGGACCGCATCTTGGTATTTCCCAATTTGAAACTTGATCAACACTTGTCTGTCAACTCTCAATTCTTCACACTCATTCAACCATTAAAGTTTGTAAGGCTTAGCAAGCTTAGTGGTAGGAAGCTTCAAGAAATCCACCATACCGGTGCTAGCAAGGTTTGCACAACTTCCACTGTCAATGATCAAAGAACATACATTACCCTGGATGAGGCATTTGGAATGGAAAATATTCTCTCTTTGACTTTGGTCACTCATGGCCTTGCTAGTCATAGTTCTCCTTACCACATATGTTGGTAGTGTGAACTCTCCTTCTTTGGGCCAAGCCTCGTCCATTCTTGAGAGACTACCCTCTATGGAAGTCAAGTGTCCTCCTATGTGTCCAATTTTCAGACTTATATCTGTAAGCGCTCCCATGATAGATTCCAAGGTAACCGTCCCCTTAGGTGGGTAGGTCTCACTTCCGGTTGCCATGGTACCTAGCAATTAAGACAACTCAACAAAATAGCAAACAACGTTACCGTTAGTAAAATGAACTCACAATCACTCGTGTTTACACACCTTTGATTGCCTCTCAAATTGGCGTGGCTAATGTTGAAGATTGCTTATACTCGGTTGATCACAAAGGCGTCAATCCTACTCTTGGTCAGAATGGATTTTTGTTTAAAGAAAAGACGGACAACTCGATTAAAACAAAATGGAATTGAATCAAGAAGTTATCTACGAAGTAAAATGAGTAAAAGCACGAAAAGAAAAGGCACTAACAATGAAGTGAATTCAAGAACCAATAGTCAATAAGTAGAGTAATTACGAGTTGAAAATAACTAGAATCAAACAAAAGAAACTAGGAATTAGAACCTGAGATTAGGGTCATAAAACTAGTTTTCGATCGCCAAATGGCCTATTTTCTTCCCCAAAAGTGAAGTTCAGCTCGCCAACTTGAAGATGGGTTCGTCAAACTTGACAATCTGCCAAGGCAACTCGACGATTTGGGTGGAAGTTTGGCGATGCACCGAGTGGACTCAGCGAACTAGGCTGAGTCCGCCGAATATTCCAGTAGCACCAGCCAAAACAAGGCCAACTCGGCAACCTAACTGCCCAAATGGCGAGGCGCCGAGTGGACTGGGCGATCCAAGTCGGGGCTCGCCCAATGTCCTCAAGCTGCACCTGTCAAACTCCAAAAATTGAACCTCTGTGGTCTCCCTCTGCCCTTGTCCTTTAGTATTTACCTTTTTTGGTATATTCCCTTTGTACAAACACTTTTACACTTTCTCTTTCTTCTCTTTTGGAATCAAACTCCTTTTTTAATATCTTTCCTTTGAAGATTTGAATGTTCTTCAAGAACTTCAAGAACAAGATGAAAACCCAAAATAAAACCCTCAAGATTTTTAGCTCGTAATTTTATGAAATTCGAGATACAAGCTCTCCTTGATATAGGGAACAAACCCCAATACTTTTTAGCCTTCCATTCCTTGCCAAAACCTACAGATTTCAAAACCCACTTGTGTCTTCTTCAAGCTTCTTCAACCTCCAATGGTGGTTTCTTCAATAGTGAACCAAAACCTCTCAAATCTCAGCCCGAGACTGAAATAAGGTTAGGGAACACTAATCCAACCTTGGAAACTTCAAACAAGACACAAATCATCAAACCCATTTCAGAAATTTTCTCAAAAACGAATTTCAACAATTTTTTTTTGAACAAACCCAAGAGTATAATCATAGGAATGAATCTAAGCCTTGCTCTGATACAAAATGATGTAATTATCACAAGGGAATCACAATACAATGCGGAAATCAAAACTACAAGAAAGTAAAGATAGATAGATAGATAGACACACAAGAGGAAACAAAAAGCAACCAAAGGGTATATTAAACCCTAAGACCTCGATTCGTTAATCCAACTATAGCACCTAACTCTTACGACGACCTCAAGGGAATCGATATCCCAAGCAACCGACGTTTCTAAACAACAATCAACAAAAGCTTAACCAAGCTCTCAAATACTCAAACATGAGTTTCAGTTTTTCAACATCAATATTCAAACAAGTCTACCCTAAAATGACCTACAAAATGCCTATTTATAGTTTTAGGACATTATTACATAGAAGGGCCCAAAAATTAACCCTCAAGATTTTTAGCTCGGAATTTCATAGGGAACAACACCCAATACTTTTTAACTCTCAATTCCTTGCCAAAATCTAAAGATTTCAAAACCCACTTGTTTCTTCTTCAAGCTTCTTCAACCTCCAATGGTAGTTTCTTCAATAGTGACCCAAAACCCTTCTAATCTCAGTCCTAGACTCAATTAAGATTAGGAAACACTAATCTAACCTTGGAAACTCCAAAGAAGACTCAAATCAACAAGACCCATTTTGGAATTTCTTCAAAAACGTTTTGAACACTTTTTTTCCGTAACAAACCCAAGACAAAATTCGTAGGAATGAAACTAAGCCTTGCCCTGATACCAAATGATGTAATTCCTAAAAGGAAATCACAATAAAATACGGAAATCAAAATACGAAAAATAAGGATAACTAGATAGATACACAAAGAGGAAACAAAAAGCAACCAAAGGGTATATTAAATCCTAAGACCTCGATTCGTTAATCCTACAATAGCACCTAACTTTTACGACAACCTCAAGGGCATTGAACTCCCAAGCAACCGATGTTTCTAACAATAGTCAACAAAAGCTTAACCAAGCTCTCAACACTCAACATGAGTTTTCAGTTTTCAATATTCAAAATAATGTAAGTCTAAAATGAACCCAAACTAGCTATTTATAGTTTTAGGTTTAAAAAAGGCCCAAAAGTGACCCAAAAATGACAAAGGGCGAGCCTAGTCGGGCGAGCCTAATGGACTAGGCGGTGCGCCAACTGGTCGGTGATGGTTCCTGCTTGGACGACGCACCAACTGGACCCCTGCTCGCCAAAGGGGCAATGTTGTCCCTTTGCTTCCCCGAGCTATCTTCCACGCATGTGATCCCCTCTTTGTCACCAATACAAGCCCAAGAGCCTCCATCATTGTGAACAACTCTTCAATACATTGGGGTTCCCAAGCTTGGTCGTGAGTGGATGGCTTTGAGGCAATCTGGATTGCATCAAAAAGGAGTGAGGAGGGGCTTGTAGAAGCCGAGAGCAATGAAGAGAAGGAAAGGAGGAAGTTGAAGGGAAAGGCCCAAGTATTGTTGGCTAATTACAAAGAGATAAGGGAAGAAGTGGAGGCCAAGAGTTCTTTGATCCTTATCACCCATAGGGATCATGTGTTACAAACTAACCCATCTCATTCTTCCCTTCCCAATTCTATTTCCTTTCTTTTGCAGGATTATAAGGATGTCTTCCCAAAGGAGCTTCCAATTGGATTGCCCCCTCTTCAGGGAATTGAACATCAAATTGATTTTATGCCGGGTTCACAATTGCCAAACAAGCCAGCGTATCGAAGCAATCCGGACGACACCAAGGAGCTACAAAGGCAAGTTAAGGAACTCCTCAACAAGGGTTGTATGAAGGAAAGCATGAGTCCATGTGTCATGCCGGTTCTATTGGTTCCAAAGAAAGATGGAACATGGCGCATGTGTGTTGATTGTTGAGCCATCAACAAGATTACGGTAAAGTATCGTCATCCTATCCCTAGGTTAGATGATATGCTTGATGAGTTGAATGGTTCTTGTGTGTTTTCAAAGATTGATCTTAGGAGTGGTTATCATCAAATCTGGATGAACCCCGGTGATGAATGGATAACCGCATTCAAGACCAAGTTTGGTCTATACGAATGGTTGGTGATGCCTTTTGGTCTCACTAATTCTCCTAGTAGTTTTATGCGCCTCATGAATCATGTGATGAAACCTTTCATAGGGAAATTTGTGGTTGTCTATTTTGATGATATCTTGATTTATACCAAGACCATGCATGATCATATTGAGCATTTGAGATGTGTGTTTGATGTACTTAGGAAGGAACAACTTTATGCAAATCTTGAAAAGTGTTTATTTTATGTTGATGAAGTTGTTTTCTTGGGTTTTGCTGTGAGCTCAAGAGGGGTTGAGGTTGATGAGTCTAAAATAGACGCTATTAAGAATTGGCCAATTCCGAAATCCATAAGCGATGTGAGAAGCTTTCATGGGTTGGCTAGATTTTATAGGCGGTTGTCAAAGGTTTTAGTATCATAGCAGCCCCCTTGACCGAGGTAATCCGAAAGGATAAACCTTTTAAATGGGGAGAGGAACAAGCCAAAGCTTTTGAGGCTTTAAAATCCATGCTTAGTTCCACTCCTTTATTGCAATTACCCAATTTTGATAAAATGTTTGAAGTGGAATGTGATGCTAGTAAGGTAGGCATTGGAGCCGTCTTAATGCAAGACCAAAAGCCCATTGCTTATTTTAGTGAAAAGCTAAAAGGTGCTACTTTGAATTATTTCACTTATGATCTTGAATTGTATGCTTTAATTAGAGCTTTGGGTAATTGGCAACACTACTTGTGGCCCAAGGAATTTGTCATTAGGACTGATCATGAGTCCCTAAAGCATATTCGGGCCCATGGAAAGTTGAACAAGAGGCATGCCAAATGGATTGAATTCCTTGAAACTTTCCCTTATGTAATCCAATACAAAAAGGGGAAGGAAAATGTGGTGGCCGATGCCTTATCTAGAAAACATGTATTGATAAATACTTTGTCTTCTAAATTGATTGGTTTTGAATGCTTGAAAATGCTTTGAAAAATGATATGTGTCTTTTTGAGGGTGAACTTGCATGTTTTAATTCTCCCATGATGTTTGATCATTCCCTCTTTAAGTACAATATCTTGTTTGAAGATGATGAAATCACTCCTAGTGATGTACCTAGTGGTGTGAATCATGAGAGTAGTGTAGTTCTTGGTAGCTATACTTTTTATAGTAACCCACTATGGTGTGAAACTTTTCCTCCCAAAGATGGAAATCTCTTCTTGGAAGATGAGAGTACTCTTGTGGGGAAGGATTGTGATGAGGAGGAAGGTGGTGTTTGTTTTCCCATTACCTCTTCTTCTTGGTGTATTTCAATTCTTAATGGTATGACCAATGATTTTGAGCCTATTAGTAGTCATACCTATGAAAACACCCTAGAGGAAGTTGATTTGCGAGATACCTTTCTCTATTACTTGTTTACATATGATGATGCTCACGCTTTTGAGTGGAGTATGTTGTTAGAAGATAAGAGTCAATCGGGGAAAATGGGGAGTACTTAATCCAAGTTCATGGATTTCCTTTCCATTTGACCGCGGTAGTAATTTGAATTGTGGCACTTGTGTAGTGATGTTTGGTCAAGATGAAGGTATCATATGCTGCTTGACTTTAAAGGGGAGTTGTGCTTGTTGGAATGTGGAACCAATGAGGGTTTACATGTGTCGTTACCTAAGAACAATGGTTCCTTCACTTTACCTCTTTGTCAAATTTTCTTAAGTAGCCAAGTATCTACTGCTTTGATGGGTTACAAACCCTTTGTTGATCATTTTGATGCTTGGTTATATGTTAAGTTTGTACATCCTTGGCATGGTGATAGAATAGTTATTGCTAACACTGACCCTCATGCCATGAGGATCTTGTTGTTATTTGCTTCCCCTATGGTTTTGCAAGGTTTGGATTCGAACACGAATCCTTTTCAAGAAGGGGAGAATGATGCAATCCAGATTTCCTCAAAGCCATCCACTCACGACCAAGCTTGGAAACTTCAATGTATTGAATAATTACTCACGAAGCTAGGGGTTCTCGCGCTTATATTGGGGGAAAGGAGAGGTTGACATGAGTGGAAGATCGATTGGGCGAACGAAGGGAGGACAGTTGACAACACTGCCCTTTGGCAATCAGGAGGACCATTGGCGCATCGCCAAGTGGATTGGGCGATGACCCCAGACCGCCTAATATTCCAGTGTGTGCCAGAAGCAGGATCCATCACCAACCAAATGGGCGGATCGCCAAGTGGATTGGGAGAGCCAGACTTAGCTCTCCCATTAATCATTTCGGGTCACTTTTGGGCCCTTTTGTGTAATAAAGTCCTAAAACTATAAATAGGCAGTTTAGGGTCATTTTTAGGAATACTATTTTGAAAATGAATGATTGATGAATTGGATCTTCTTTGAGAGACTTGAGAGGTTGGTAAAGCTTTTGTTGAACTTTGTCAGAAACGGGAGTTTCTTGGAGATTCAATTTCCTTGAGGTTTTCGTAAGAGTTAGGTGTTATTGTAGGATTAACATATTGAGGTCATTGGGTTTAATATACCCTTTGGTTGCTCTTTGTTTCCTCTTTGTGTGTCTATTTATTTATCTTGATTAGGTGCTTGTTTAGGGATTGTAATTGGAGGTTTTAGGATTTAATACATCCTTTAGTTGCCAATTGTTCCTTCTCTTTTATCTCTTCTTCTATCTTTCTTTTGTTTCCGCATTTGTGTTCTCATTGGTAGTGAGAAATACATCATTAAGTGTTTTGGTTCCTTCGCACTACCCCTTTGCCAAAGTTTCTTAAGTAGCCAAGTATCTCTTGTTTTGATGGATTACAAACCCTTTGTTGATCATTTTGATGCTTGGTTATATGTTAAGTTTGTACATCCTTGGCATGGTGATAGAATAGTTATTGCTAACGCAAACCCACATGCCATGAGGATCTTGTTGTTATTTACTTTCCCTATGGTTTTGCAAGGTTTGGATTTGAGGATGAATCATTTTCAAGAAGGGGAGAATGATGCAATCCAGATTGCCTCAAAGCCATCCACTCACGACCAAGCTTGGGAACTTCAATGTATTGAAGAATTACTAACGAAGCTAGGGGTTCTCGAGCTTATATTGGGGCAAGGAGAGGTTCACATGAGTGGAAGACCGCTTAGGCGCATGAAGGGAGGACAGTTCACAACACTGCCCTTTGGCGATTAGGAGGACCATTGGCGCATCTCCAAGTGGATTGGGCGATGACCCCCAGACCGCCTAATATTCCAGTGTGTGCCAGAAGAAGGATCCAAGCAGGATCCATCTCCAACCCAATGGGCGGATCGCTAAGTGGATTGGGCGAGCCCGACTTAGCTCACCCATTGGTCATTTCAGGTATTTTTTGGTCCCTATTGTTTAATAAAGTCTTAAAACTATAAATAGGCAGTTTAGCATCATTTTTAGGAAGACTATTTTGAAAATGAATGATTGATGAATTGGATCTCCTTTGAGAGACTTGAGACCTTGGTATAGCTTTTGTTGAACTTTGTCAGAAACAGGGGTTTCTTGGAGATTCAATTCCCTTGAGGTCTTCGTAGGAGTTAGGTGCTATTATAGGATTAACGGATTGAGGTCATTGGGTTTTAATATACCCTTTGGTTGCTCTTTGTTTCCTCTTTGTGTGTCTATCTATTTATCTTGATTAGGTGCTTGTTTAGGAATTGTAATTGGAAGTTTTAGGATTTAATACATCCTTTAGTTGCCAATTGTTCCTTCTCTTTTATCTCTTCTTCTATCTTTCTTTTGTTTCCACATTTGTGTTCTCATTGGTAGTGAGAATTACATCATTAAGTGCTTTGGTTCCTTTGTACTACCCCTTTGTCAAAGTTTCTTAAGTAGCCAAGTATCTCTTGTTTTGATGGATTACAAACCCTTTGTTGATCATTTTGATGCTTGGTTATATGTTAAGTTTGTACATCCTTGGCATGGTGATAGAATAGTTATTGCTAACGCTAATCCTCATGCCATGAGGATCTTGTTGTTATTTACTTTCCCTATGGTTTTGCAAGGTTTGGATTCAAGGATGAATCCTTTTCAAGAAGGGGAGAATGATACAATCCAGATTGCCTCAAAGCCATCCACTCACAACCAAGCTTGGGAACTTCAATGTATTGAAGGATTGCTCATGAAGCCAGGGGTTCTTGAGCTTGTATTGGTGGCGAGGAGAGGTTCACATGCATGGAAGATCGCTTGGGCGAGCGAAGGGAGGACAGTTGACAACACTGCCCTTTGGCGAGCAGAAGGCTAGTTGGCGCGTCGCCTAATGGCTTGCGCGATGATCCCCAGCCCGCCTAAAGTTACAGAACGTGGCTAGAGCTGGAACCAAGCAAGAACCATCGCCGAACCAGTCGGCGCACTGCCGAGTCCATTAGGCGAGCCCGACTTGGCTCGCCCTTTGTCCTTTTTGGGTCACTTTTGGGCCTTTTCACCTAAAACTATAATTAGTTAGTTTGGGTTCATTTTAGAGTTAGACTATTTTTAAAATGAATGATTGATGAATTGGATCTCCTTTGAGAGACTTGAGAGCTTGGTAAAGCTTTTGTTGAATTTGTTTAGAAACGGGGGTTGCTTGGACATTCAATTTCCTTGAGTTCTTCGTAAGAGATTCGGTGCTTGATTCGGATTAATCGATTGAGGTCTTTAAGTTTAATATACCTTTAGGTTTCTTTTGATTTCCTTTTCTTGTGTCAATCTATTTATCTTAATTAGGTGCTTGTTTAGGGATTGTAATTGTAGGTTTTAGGATTTAATACATCCTGTTGCCAATTGTTCCTTCTCTTGTATCTCTTCTTCTATATTTCTTTTTGTTTCCGCATTTTGTTCGTAATTCCTTTTGAGTCTAAATCTGAGATTTGGTGAAGTTTGGAGCTCTATTGAAGAATCCACCATTCTTGGGTGAAGAAGCTTGAAAAACTTCAAATGGGTTTTCAGATTTAAGTTTAATTGGAGACTCTTGGGTATTGCAGTTTGATCTCTATATCCTTAGGAGTTCATATCTGAAATTTGGGTGAAAAGGGAGTAGAAATCCATTGGGTTTGAAAATTGGGTGTTCTTCATGTTCATGGTGTTCTTCATGACTTGAAGAAAGAAGGAAATGGGTTTTGAAATCTGAAGGTTTTGGCAAGGAATTGAAAGATAAAAAGTATTGGAGTTTGTTTCCTACATCAAGGGGAGCTTGTATCTCAATTTTCATGAAATTCTGAGCTAAAATTATTGAGGGTTTTATTTTGGGTCTTCACCATTGTTCATAGTGTTCTTGGGGATCTTCAAATCTTCAAGGAGGAGAATCATAAAAATGAGGTGTTTGATCCAAAAGGAAGAGGAAAGGAAAGAATACTTGTGTTGGTTCAAAAGGGAATTTACCAAAAGGGGAAAGTAGTAGGTCAAGGAAGTACAAGGGGACCACAAGGAGTGCAAAATCGGAGGCTGAAAGTGTGCTGGAAGGTCAATTGGGTGAGCTAAGTCAGGATTACAAAGCTGACTCGGTGACTCGCCAAATGGGAGCTGAGATCGCCAAATGAACTTACCTCTCAGGAAAATTCGGCAAGCTGAGGAAACTTTGGAGACTCGCCGAACTGATTCGGCGAGCTACTGGGAGTAAGTTGGCGATGTGAACTTCAATTTTAAAAACAAAAGAGTTTAAGTTTGGACACCCGAGCTTCATTTTATGACCAATCTCATGTTTTTAACTTCCTAGTTTCATTTTCCTTGATTCCTACTCCCTTCTTTGATTCTAAAAACTTATTTCCAACTTACTTAGTTGTTGATTAGTCTTGTGTTCATTTTCTTTCTTGTGCTTTCTTTGTGTGTGTTTTTAGTGTTACTTTGTAGTTAACTTCTTGATTTAAGTCCGTTTGTTTTAATTGAGTCGTCCGTCTTTCTTGAAACAAGAATCTATTCAGACCAAGAGCTTAATTGACACTTGTGTACCACCGGATTGAAGCAAGGTTCAATATTAGCCAAGCCAATTTGTGAGGTATTCAAAGGTGATAAAATTTGAGTGTTGGTGAGGAGCTTTTGCTACTAACCTTGTTTGCTCATTTTGTAGGTACAAAGGAGTTATAAGGAAGCATGTCATCAATA
The DNA here is from genome assembly GCA_029582245.1 of Solanum etuberosum. Classification (NCBI taxonomy): domain Eukaryota; kingdom Viridiplantae; phylum Streptophyta; class Magnoliopsida; order Solanales; family Solanaceae; genus Solanum; species Solanum etuberosum. The sequence goes on from JAJONR010000535.1 coordinate 81,985, forward strand.
GCCTCGGACCCATGTGACTATGATATGGGAGACTATGATTGTAGTGATGGGGGCTATGGATGTGAGTATGATGGTGATTATGGAGGCTTTGATGATAGCCATGATCAAGAGCCGAATGGGAATGAGAGTTGCTATTCCGGAGGAGAATATGAGGAAAATGGTGAACATAGCTCTTATGGTGAAAATGGAGAGTACGAAGAACCTTGTGATGGCTCCTATGATGATGATGGAGCATGTTAGAGATCTTACTCCCACTCCGAGAGTGAAGATGGTTCCTATGATGATGCCGGAACATATTACACTTCCCACTCCAAGGATGAAGGTGAGGTGAGGTATAATACTCTCTCATATAAGAATTATGAGGAGCATGCCCCTAAGGCTTGTGAAGATTCATATTCTTTATCTTGTGGTAATCCTTACCCTAGTCGAAGCGGTGTGTATGGTTACACTCAAGTCAAAGTCATCCAATGGGAAGAAGAGAGTGTGCACCTCTAATGTCTAAGGATACTATATCCTATACTTCTGATGTTAATGCACACTTGTCGGGATATAGGAACCAAGGCAGATATGAGGGATGTGTCAAGGGTCCCGGTACCAAAAGGATTAGTTTTCCTATCTTTGAAGGAAGGCGTGATCTCGAGGCATATCTTGATTGGGAGTGGCAATGTGAGTAGAATTTCCAAAACCATGATTTAAGAGGTAATAGCGATCCATGTATGCCCTTTTACACTTTAAAGGTCTTGCATTGAGTTGGTGGAAGCATGCGGGAAAGCTTATGAGGCTCAAGTATATGCCAAAGGGGTACACAAAGCTTTATAATGTTGATCCGAGAAGACAAGTTCTTAGGATAAAGGTTGACATTTGTGGGGCTTTGGGGTTTTATCTTGTCCTCGATGATTGGTACAATCAAAACTACATCACTCCATCTATGGTAGCCTACTTGAGACTACCTCGACTATCAAGGCATTATCCATACACCATGGAGGGATGTAAGGTTGATGAAGCGGTAAAGGTCTCTTTCACACACGGTGAATACAATGAGGAGGTTTGGTGTGATATAATTCCCATGGACTATTGTCACTTATGCTTGGGAGCCAATTGGTTTAACGAACATAGGGTCCTAAACGAGCAAAAATGGTCCAAGTATGTTGTGGATCAATGGGGAACACATCTATTCCCTCCTCCTAAGGTGAAAAATGAGAGACAAAATATTGAGAGGAGTAAGGGAGAGCAAGGTGGCAACCTTAGAGTGGAAAAAGGAGAGGTTGAGTGGAGTGAAGTGAGAGGGTTGCCACAATCTCAATCTAACCTTTTTGTTTATCCTTCACTTTGTAAGGATTCTTATGTAGGTACAAGCATGATGAATGGAGGAACACGAGTTCCCAACAAAGAGCCTACAATTGAAGGTGTGATGGATAAATTTTTGGGATGTCCCAACATTCCTAAGGGAGTGTCATTCCAAGGTAAAGCTTGCGAGCGTCAAGGTACAATAGCTAAACTTAACACTTTTACCATTGCAAATGAACAAAGTGTAAGTGATAGTTTGTCTTTATGTGAGCCTAATGTTTCTTTACCATGTGTTGATAATGTACATGTTGAGAGTGTGGATACACTAGTTGATCCTATTGATGACCAAATTGATTCTTCTAGTAAGATCGATTTGTGTCCACCTAGTGTTGACACCCGTGCTTTGAGTGATAGTTCATAAACATGTGATAATTGTGTTGATCAACTTGCATTTGAGTGTAGTTCACTAATTGAGGGATCTTGTGATGTGATTAAGGAACCTCAATTTGATGATACTAATGATAATATTGATCATTTGAATAGGAGTGACTCTTTGAGCATATCTTTTGTGGAAGATCCGATTGCTTGTTTTGCTCATAGAGATCATGTTCTTGAAAATGCTTCGAAAAATAATGTGCCTTTTTTAGGGTGAACTTGCATGTTTTAATTCTCCCACGATGGTTGATCATTCCCTCTTTAAGTAAAACATCTTGTTTGAAGATGATGGAATCACTCCTAGTGATGTGCCTAGTGGTGTGAATCATGAGAGTAGTGTAGTTCTTGATAGCTATGCTTTCTATAGTAACCCACTATGGTGTGAAGATTTTCCTCCCAAAGATGGAAATCTCTTCTTGGAAGATGAGAGTACTCTTGTAGGGAAGGATCATGATGTAAAGGAAGGTGGTATTTGTTTTCCCATTACCTCTTCTTCTTGGTGTGTTTTAATTCTTAATGGTATGACCAGTGATTTTGAGCCTATTAGTAGTCATACCTATGAAAACACCTTAGATGAAGTTGATTTACGAGACACATTTCTCTACTACTTGTTTACATATGATGATGCTCACGCTTTTGAGTGGAGTATGTTGTTAGAAGATACGAGTGCCAATCGGGAAAAAAGAGGGAGTACTTAATCCAAGTTCATGGAATTCCTTCCCATTTGACCCCGGTGGTGAATTGAATTGCGGCACTTGTGCAGTGATGCTTGGTCAAGATGCCAGGTATCATTTGGATGGATCTTTTGACACTTTTCCCAATGATGGAAAGTCCTTCTTGAGGGTTTACAATCCACTTGAGGAGCCTACATTGTGTATGGGGAAGGATAGTTTCCTAAACCCCTTTCTTTACTCTTGCTTTGAGTATGATCTTGTTGATCGTACATTTTATGGGGGTAGGAGTTCTTTGTTGAGAGAAGGTGAAGTTTATTTTAAACTTACCATGATGTCTTTGAGTGTTCCTTCTTGTGATGTAATGAGTGCTAGGATCCTTGAACCTAGTTGTGATCTTACATATAGAAACACCTTAGATGTCCCTAGTGTGCATGACACCTTTCTCTATTATCTATTTGCATATGATAATACTCATGTTTGTGTGGGTACCATATTTTATGTTACTAGTGGAATCAATGGGGTAAATGAGAGTCTCCTTGACTCGATGCTATATCTTTCCTTCCCATTTGACCCCGGTGTTGGTCTAAATTATGATGGGTATGGTAGTAACACCCTCTTTCTTTCATGTGATTCTTACTTGGTGTTATTACTTGATCCTATGTGCTCGAATAAGGTATGTTTGCCAATTTGTGTGGGGAATACTTTTGTACTTGACCCCACTCATGAATTGGGAATAATTACATTCTTGGAGTTAGCTAGTGCATCGGATGGAGTCTTATTTTGGGTTAACATTTTTTATGCCTTTGCACTTACGTATGAGAATGTTCATGTGCTACTTGACTTAAATGGGGAGTTGTACTTGTTGGAATGTGCAACCAATGAGGGTTTACATGTGTGATTGCCTAAGAACAATGGTTCCCTCACTTTACCCCTTTGTCAAATTTTCTTAAGTAGCCAAGTATCTACTGCTTTGATGGGTTACAAACCTTTTGTTGATCATTTTGATGTTTGGTTACATGTTAAGTTTATACATCCTTGGCATGGTGATAGAATAGTTTTTGCTAACGCTAACCCTCATGCCATGAGGATCTTGTTGTTATTTTCTTCCCCTATGGTTTTGCAAGGTTTGGATTTGAGGACGAATCCTTTTCAAGAAGGGGAGAATGATGCAATCCAGATTACCTCAAGACCTTTGTCTCATAGCCAAGCTTGGGAACTCCAACGGATTGAAGAGTTGTTCACAAGAATGGAGGCTCTTGGGCTTGTATTGGTGGCAAACAAAGGTTCACATTCGTGGAAGATCGCTTGGGCAAACGAAGGGAGAACAGTTGACAACACTGCCCTTTGGCGAGCAAGAGGACAGTTGGCGCATCACCCAATGGCTTGGGCGATGACCTCCAGACCGCCTAATGTTCCAGTATGCGCCAGGAGCAGGATCCATCGCCAAACAGAAGGGCGGATTGCCGAGTCATTAGGCGATCCCGACTTGGCTCGCCCACTGGCCATTTCGGGTCACTTTTGGGACCTTTTATGTAATAATGTCCTAAAACTAAAAATAGGCAGTTTAGGGTCATTTTTAGGTAGACTATTTTGAAAATGAATGATTGATGAATTGGATCTCCTTTGAGAGACTTGAGAGCTTGGTAAAGCTTTTGTTGAACTTTGTTAGAAACGGGGGTTGCTTGGAGATTTAATTTCCTTGAGGTCTTCGTAAGAGATTCGCTGCTTGATTCGGATTAATCGATTGAGGTCTTTAGGTTTAATATACCTTTAGGTTGCTCTTGATTTTCTTTTCTTGTGTCAATCTATTTATCTTGATTAGGTGCTTGTTTAGGATTGTAATTGGAGGTTTTAGGATTTAATATATCCTTTAGTTACCAATTGTTCCTTCTCTTGTATCTCTTCTTCTATCTTTCTTTTTGTTCCACATTTTATCCGTAATTCCCTTTTGAGAATTACATCAGGTATTGTCATCCTATCCCTAGGTTAGATGATATGCTTGATGAGTTCAATAGTTATTGTGTGTTTCCAAAGATGGCTCATTTCTTTCCATGTCCTAACTATGATGATGCTTCTAATGTGACATTTTTGTGTGATGCGAATGTTGCCAAATTGTAAAAGTATCCATTATGGTGTGATGACACACTTTCCAAAGATGGAAATCTCATTTGTGAAGATGATAGTACATTTATCGGAAAGGGTAGTGTTAAGATGAGAGGGAATATTTTTGTGCTAACTGTTACTTCTCCCTTGGGTGTTCCAATGCTTCATATGATTTGTGAGTCTCTAATATCTAAAGTGGAGGCTACACTTGAGGACACCTTGATTGAAGTTCAATTATGTGACACCTCTCTCTACTACGTGTTTACATATGATGACGCTCACGCTATTGAGTGGAGTATGTTGTTAGAAGATAAGAGTGCCAATCGGGAAAAAGGGGGTGTACTTGATCCAATTTCATGGATTTCCTTCCCATTTGACCCCGGTAGTGGATTGAATTGTGGCACTTGTGTAGTGATGCTTGGTCAAGATGACAGGTATCATTTGGATGGATCTGTGACACCTTTCCCTATGATGGAAAGTCCTTCTTGAGGGTTTACAATCCATTTTAGGAGCCTACATTGTGTATGGGGAAGGGTAGTTTCCTAAATCCCTTTCTTTACTCTTGCTTTGAGTATGATCTTGCTAATTGTACATCTTATGGGGGTAGGAGTTATTTGTTGAGAGAAGGTGAAGTTTATTTTAAATTCACCATGATGTCTTTGTGTGTTCCTTCTTGTGATGTAATGTGTGCTAGGATCCTTGAACCTAGTTGTGATCTTGCATATGAGAACACCTTAGATGTCCCTAGTGTGCATGACACCTTTCTCTATTATCTATATGCATATGATGATACTCATGTTTGTGTGGGTAGCTTATCTTATGTTAGTAGTAGTATCAATAGGGATAATGGGAGTCTCCTTTACTCTATGTTATATGATCCCTTCCCATTTGACCCCGGTGTTGTCTAAATTGTGATGAGTATGGTAGTAACACTTCCTTTCATTCTTATGATTCTTACTTGGTGTTATTACTTGATCCTATGTGCTTGAATGAGGTATGTTTGCCAATTTATGTGGGAAATACTTCTGTATTTGACCCCGCTCATTAATTGGGAATAATTACATTATTGAAGATAGCTAGTGCATTGGATGTCTTAATTTGGGTTAACATTGTTTATGCCTTTGCACTTAGGCATGAGGATGTTCATGTGCTACTTGACTTAAAAGGGGAATTGTTGTGCTTGTTGGAATGTCCACCAATGAGGGTTTACATGTGTGGTTGCTTCAGTGTATTGGTTCCTTTGTTCTAACCCTTTGTCAAAGTCTCTTAAGTAGCCAAGTATATGTTGTTTTGATGGGTTACAAACCCTTTGTTGAACATTTTGATGCTTGGTTATATGTTAAGTTTGTGCATCCTTGGCATGGAGATAGGATAGTTATTGCTAATGCTAACCCTCATTCCACGAGGACCTTGTTGTTATTTGCTTTCCCTATGGTCTTGCAAGGTTTGGATTCGAGGACGAATCCTTTTCAAGAAGGGGAGAATGATCCAATTCAGATTGCCTCAAGTGCATTCACTCACGACCAAGCTTGGGAACGTCAACGTATTGAAGGATTGCTCATGAAGCTAGGGGTCCTTGAGCTTGTATTGGGGGCAAGGAGAGGTTCACATGCGTGGAAGATAGCTTGGGGAAGCAAAGGGAGGGCAATTGACAACACTGCCACTTTGGGAAGCAGGAGGCCAGTTGGTGCGTTGCCCAATGGCTTGGGCAATGACCCCCAGTCCGCCTAAAGTTCCAGGGTGTTGCCAGCCACTGGATCCATCGCCAAACCCATGGGCGAATCGCCGAGTCACTAGGCGATCCCGACTTGGCTCGCCCATTGGTCATTTTCGGGTCACTTTTGGGCCCTTGTGTAATAAAGTCCTAAAACTATAAATAGGCAGTTTAGGTTCATTTTAGAATTAGACTATTTTGAATATTGAAGATTGAAAACTCATGTATGAGTGTTGAGAGATTGGTAAAGCTATTGGTTGATTATTGTTTAGAAACGAGGGTTGCAAGGTGAATTCGATTCCCTTGAGGTCTTTGTAAGAGTTAGGTGCTATCGTAGGATTAATCGATTGAGGTCTTTGGGTTTAATATACCCTTAGGTTGCCTATAGTTTCCTCTTTGTGTGTCTATCTAGTTATCTTTACTTTCCATCTTTTGATTTCCGCATGTCATTGTAGTTCCCTTTTGAGAATTACATCAGTAAGCTTCAAGGGAGAGCTTCACGATGGCAAGATACCGACAATCATAGCGTCTTATAGTTAAAATTCCCAAAAAAATCACTTGTTTGAATACCTGAGAGAAATGCAAAGACCTCCCTGGATGGTCAAGAAGTCCTGCATAGTTGAATTTCTTCACTCGTGGATGGGAAGATAAATTTTACGCAACTTTTGTGCATTCTCCTGCAAGATATTGAAATTATTTAGTTAGAACACTATGATATGCCAAAATTTTACGAACCACCCTAACTTCTCTACACAATATAAAGATGAAGATGCAACAGTATGCATGCCATAATCATAAAAATCTATAGGATCAAGAATAATAGAATTAACAGAGGGGTAGAAAGTCATATATGTTTCTAGAATGAGTGGTGGGACATATAATTTCACAACCAAAAAACGGAAAATAAAATTAAACCTGTTGTTTTTCAACGCGAAGAGCCATTGTTTTGATTCCTCTCAAACAAAGCCCACAATCGAATGGCGCTAACCCGCACCTTCATCATTTTGTAGGAACTCTCCATTTCATTTTCGTGCTAATATGAAAAAAACCACATTAAAAGCACCAATTCTAAGCTTAAGCAAACCAAAATAACTACGAAAAGACCGTCAAATGAGTGAAAATCTACTACTCATCAACACCCCAACTTGGAAACTTTGTTTGTCCTCAAGTCAAGAAAATTAAAAATACAAGTGACTCTTATTTCAAGACACACCACAAAGAAATTTTCCTTTCTCAATTTAGCACAAAGATAATGACTTCGGTTGGTACTAACAAATAGTCCACATGGAAACTATTCACAAAAGAAATACTCTCATTCTCATGAAACATTTTCAAAAAGCCAAGAATCATTTAAGTGACAACAACTCAAACTCAAGAAATGACTCAACTCATTAAATCTTTCACATGCTCACTTGACTCAATTAGGAATTTTCAAAATCACCACTTTTTAGACTTACATGCCCTCACAAGATAGAAGTGTCCCAAAACCACACACACATACAAACAAGACAAGGGACAAAGATGCAACACTCACACTCACAAAGAATCATCTCATGCACATAAATGTCACAACCATAGGCTTGCCCATATTTTCAATCAACATTGACTCAACTCCATTTGGTTAGAAATCTCAAAGGACCTTGTTAAGCTTGTAATAGAGGCTTAGGGAAGGTTAGGATATCATTTAGGTATAAGTGACTACACCCTCCTTGAACACTACACAACAACTCATCATTTCCAACTTTCTCCACTTTTCAAACCCAGGCACATTCCATACTATTTTTCATTTTTATTTCTTTAATTTTAACTCTATATGCTCCACATGCAACCATTTTCAAGTCTTGGAGGATTCAAGTCTCATAAATTCATTTATTTACTTTCTTTTTCAAAGTTTTTTTCTTTCTTTACGACTTTCCATTCATCCCTCAATCTTTCTTCTTCTTTTTATTTCTATCAAGCCCTCATGTGGTAAGCATCTCTAACAATCAATTTCTCATAACACCCCCAACTTAGACTTTTAGCCTCAACTTTCAAAACCTCAAGGAGGGAAGGGTTCTAAAGAGGATTACCTTTTTCAAAAAGGATAAGGCTTGTAATGTGGTTGCCAATAAAAAATATTAGGCTCAAATGGGACAACTACAGATTTATTTAGTGCAAAGGTAGAATTTTTAGGCCAAGTGGACTTCAAGAACGTCAAAGAAAGCCTATGATCATATCTCCAACCAAACTCAATCAAGACCAACCGGGCAAGTTCTAGGTCACAAAAACAAGAACAAGGCATTATTCAACAACTCACCACACATGACCTGGAAATCAATCAAGATGGTTCAAAATCTTACTTCCTTTTCAAAATACAAGTAGCATTTAACATTTCAACCGCTAACGAATCAAAAGTCACAAAAAGAGTTGTAAGAGTTGTCACAAAATCATTCATAACATGCTCAACCTTTTAAAAATAGAGGTATGCTCAATACTTTTCACATTCATGACTACGCTCTTAGTACCAACCAAGTCAAAACCTTCTCTAAAAGACGATTATTTTGCCCTTAAGAAAGCCGACAACCAATCCATCATCAGGCAACCTCATGCATCTATTCGGGAACGGCTACTCAGACTTCGCCACAATCAGTGCCAATCAAATGATCACAAGCAATTGACAATTTAACCTTAAGAAATTCTTCACTCTCTACCCATGATTGGGTATCGTCAATTCAAATCTTATTACCAAAAAAAAACAAAGAAGCTACAAACTACAAATCAAAAATAAAAAAAGACCAATCCAACACAATATCAACAAAAACATCCACAATATTAAAGCATGTCAAGGGCACACCAATCCATAACAAAGATGGAAAAGTACGCCCGACATGGGCATAATCACAATATGCAGAAACAATCAACAAAATGAGTACAACGGAGGCACCTCTAACTGAAAATGAGACTGTGTCCTCATAGTCCAAATATCAAAAAAGAATACGAGGAACTACCCAAGTAAAAGAATATTACAGGGAAAAGATTGAGAAGGCAATGTCATTAGGAAGTAGTTTGATTGTAAAAAATGATCTTAGAAAATAGTAATTGAGCATAAGATGAAACTAACCAAAACTGACTATAACGTTGAAGTACATGGTAGCCTCAACAACATGCTTAAGGAGTGCCAAAGAACCTGTCAGAAAACTCTGCACCGATCCTGCACCCATAGCCTACAAATTAATCAACATTGAAACAATAAGTTTCAAGGGAGAGCATCAAGGTAGAAGGATACCGACAACCAAAGCGCCTTAGTTCGAATTCCCCAAAAAATCACTTTTTTGTTTACCTGAGAGAAGTGCAAAGACCTCCCTGGATGGTCAGGAAGTCATGCAAAATTGACCTTCTTCACCCGTGGATGGGAACATAAACATTCAGCAATATTTTGGGCATTCTCCTGCACAAAAAAATTGCACGATTACGAAGTAGTTTGATAGGTAATAATGATCTTAGAAAATAGTAATTGAGCATAAGATGAAACTAACCAAAATTGACTATAATTCCTAAATACTTCACAACCTTAGCAACATGCTTAAAGAATGTGCTAAAGATCCTGTCAGAAAACTCAGCACCGATTCTGCACCCATAGCCTGCAAATTGATCAACAATTAAACAGTAAGTTTCAAGGGAGAGCTTCACGGTGGAAAGATACCGACAATCATAGCGTCTTAGTTCAAATTCCCAAAAAAACCACTTGTTTGAATACCTAAGAGAAGTGCAAAGACCTCCCTGGTTGGTTAGGAAGTCCGTCATAGTTGAACTTCTTCACTCGTGGATGGGAAGATAAATTTTACGCAACTTTTTGTGCATTCTCCTGCAAGATATTGAAATTACATAGTTAGAACACTTAGATATGCCAGAATTTTACTAACCACCCTAACTTCTCTAAACAATATAAAGATGAAGATGCAGCAGTATGTATGCCACAATCATAAAAATCTATAGGATCAAGAATAATAGAATTAACAGAGGGGCAGGAAGTCATATATGTTTCTAAAATGAGTGGTGGGACAACTAATTTCACCACAAAAAAAACAAAAAAAAATTAAACCTATTGTTTTTCAACGCGAAGAGCCATTGTTATGATTCCTCTCAAACAAAGCCAACAATCGAATGGCGCTAACCTACACCTTCATCATTTTGTAGGAACTCTCCATTCATTTTGGTGCTGATATGAAAAATCACCACATTAAAAGCACCAATTCTAAGCTTAAGCACACCAAAATAACTACAAAAAGACCGCCAAATGAGTGGAAATATACTACTCATCAAACCCCAACTTAAAAACTTTGTTTGTCCTCAAGTCAAGAAAATTAAAAATACAGGTGACTCTTATTTCAAGACACACCTCAAATCAATTTCCCTTTCTCAATTGAGCACAAAGATAATGGTTTCGGTTGGTACTAACAAATAGTCCACATGGAAACTTTTCACAAAAGAAATACTCTCATTCTCATGAAACATTTTCAAAAAACCAAGAATCATTTAAGTGACAACAATTCAAACTGAAGAAATGACTCAACTCATTAAATCTTTCACATGCTCACTTGACTCAATTAGGAATTTTTAAAATCACCACTTTTTAGACTTACATGCCCTCACAAGATAGAAGTGTCCCAAAACCACACACACATATAAACAAGACAAGGGACAAAGATGCAACACTCACACTCACAAAGAATCATCTCATGCACATAAATGTCACACCATAGGCTTGCCCATATTTTCAATCAACATTGACTCAACTCCATTTGGTTAGAAATCTCAAAGGACTTTGTTAATCTCGTAATATAGGCTTAGTGAAGGTTAGGATATCATTTAGGTATAAGTGACTACACCCTCCTTGAACACTACACAACAACTCATCATTTCAAACTTTCTCCACTTTTAAAACCCATGCACATTCCATACTACTTTTCATTTTTCTTTTCTTATTTCAACTCTATATGCTCCACATGCAACCACTTTCAACTTGGAGGATTCAAGTCTCATTTATTCATTTATTTACTTTATTTTTCAAAGTTTTTTTCTTTTTTTAAGACTTTCCATTCATCCCTCAATCTTTTTTTTTATATCAAGCCCTCATGTGGTAAGCATCTCTAACAATCAATTTCTCATAACACCCCTAACTTAGACTTTTAGCCTCAACTTTCAAAACCTCAAGTTCAAGGAGGGAAGGGTTTAAAAGAGGATTACTTTTTTCAAAAAGGATAAGGCTTGTAATGTGGTTGCCAATAAAAAATATTAGGCTCAAAGGGTACAACTACAGATTTATTTAGTGCAAAGGTGGGATTTTTTGATGCAATCCAGATTGCCTCAAGACCTTGGACTTTTAGCCAAGCTTGGGAACTCCAATTTATTGAAGAGTTGTTCACAAGGATGGAGGCTCTTGGGCTTGTATTGGTGGAAAACAAAGGATTTCGTGCCGTGAAGATCACATGGGTCCCTTTTGGCGAGCCAGGACCAGTCGGCGGATCTCCCAAGGGGTTGGGCGACGAACCCAGCTCGCCCAAAGTTCTAGATGCTGGGAAGGTGCAGGATCCATCGACAACCTAATGGGCGGATCGCCAAGTGGATTGGGCGAGCCCGAGTTAGCTCGCCCATTGGGCATTGCGGGTCACTTTTGGGCCCTTTTATGTAATAATGTCCTAAAACTATAAATAGGCATTTAGGGTCATTTTAGACTAACTAGACTATTTTGAAAATGAATGATTGATGAATTGGATCTCCTTTGAGAGACTTGAGAGCTTGGTAAAGCTTTTGTTTAGAAACGGGGGTTGCTTGGAGATTCAATCTCCTTGAGGTCTTCGTAAGAGATTCGGTGCTTGATTCGGATTAATTGATTGAGGTCTTTAGGTTTAATATACCTCTAGGTTTCTTTTGATTTCCTTTTATTGTGTCAATCTATTTATCTTGATTAGGTGCTTGTTTAGGGATTGTAATTGGAGGTTTTAGGATTTAATACATCCTTTAGTTGCCAATTGTTCCTTCTCTTGTATCTCTTCTTCTATCCTTCTTTTATTTCTGTATTTTATTCATAATTCGTGGCGAGAATTACATCATTTGGTATCAGAGCAAGGCTTAGAATCGTTCCTACAAATTCTAGTCTTGGGTTTCTACAAAAAAAAAAGTGTTCAAAATGTTTTTGAAGAATTTCCAAAATGGGTCTTGTTGATTTGAGTCTTGTTTGAAGTTTCTAAGGTTTAATTAGTATTTCCTAATCTTATTTGAGTCTAGGTCTGAGATTTGAAGGAGTTTGGGTCACTATTGAAGAAACCACCATTGGAGGTTGAAGAAGCTTGAAGAAGAAACAAGTGGGGTTTGAAATCTGTAGATTTTGGCAAGTAATTGAGAGTTAAAAAGTATTGGGTGTTGTTCCATGTATCAAGGAGAGCTTGTACCTAAAATTTCGTAAAATTTTGAGCTAAAAATCTTGAGGGTTAATTTTTGGGTCTTCATCTTGTTCTTGAAGTTGTTGAAGAAAATTCAAATCTTCAAAGGAAAGAATATTCAAAAAGAAGGAGTTTGATTCCAAAAGAGAAGAAAGAGAAAGTGGATAAGTGTTTGTAAAAGAGGGAATTTACCAAAAAGGGTAAATACTAAGTGAGAAAGTGCAGGGGGGACCATAAGAGTCCAAATTCGGAGTTCTTCAGGAGCAGGGGCTGGAGCATTAGGCGAGCTCGACTTTGCTCGCCTAGCCCACTCGGCGCCTCCCCCTTCGGGCAGGTTGGTCGCCGAGTTGGCCCTCAAACACTGGAACTTTGGGCGAGCTAGCTTGGCAGATTGTTAAGTTTGTTGATTTCATCTTCAAGTTCGCGAGCTGAACTTCACTTTTGGCGAAGAAAACAGGTCATTTAGTGATCGGAAACTCAGTTTACGCTCCTAATCTCAGGTTCTAAATTCTTAGTTTCTTTTCTTTGATTCGCAAGCGTTCTCAAGATTCCTAAACTGATTTTCAACTTGTAATTGCTCTACTTGTTGACTATTGGTTCTTGAATTCACTTCTTTGTTAGTGCCACTTCTTTTCGTGCTTTTATTCATTTTACTTCGTAGTAAACTTTTTGATTCAAGTCTGTTTGCTTTAATCGAGTCGTTCATTTTTCTTTAAACAAGAATCCATTCCGACCAAGAGTAGAAATTGATACCTTGTGATCAACCGAGTATAAACAATTGTCAACATTAGCCGCGCCAATTTGAAAGGCAATCAAAGGTGTGTAAACACGAGTGATTGTGAGTTCATTTTACTAACACTAACATTGTTTGCTGTTTTGTGAGTTGTCTTATTGCTAGGTACAATGGAAACCGGAAGTGGAACTCAACCACCTACCGGAGGTCACTACTATAAAAACTTGAATTACATGGGGATTTTCTTGGGAATTTTGAATCAAAATCTGTAGGAATGGACGTTTGTTGCGGATTTTCTTGCCAATCAAAATCCATTGGAAATAAGCTCGTAGGTAATTATTACCTGCGGATATTAAAATTCCCATGTATGTTACATGGAGATATTAATTTCGCGTGTTTTGTTTGGTAAAAAAAAGGTTAAAATTGGTAAAAACTTGTGAGACTCGAAGGGATTAATTATTCTATTTTGTCTTTTGTTTTTCTCTATATTAAATTTGTTTTTCCTTGTTCTATTTATTTTCTCTATATTTAATATGTTTTCTTTCCCAATTTATTTAATTAATTTAATAGTGCACCCCTAACTAATTACTACTTATAAGTTAGGTTCCCTAATTTAATTACTAGAAGACCGACATATTAATTACTAATCACTTTCGGAGGAGGCCCTATAAGGCCAAACTTTTTGTAATGTGATTCACAAAAATTACATTTTAACTTTGTCCAATTTTCCTTCAATAAATCAATATATATAAAAAAAAAATTATTATCTAATTCTGATATGTGTAAATAAAATATTTCATCCATTTCAAGTTACATTCTTTTTAATATACGTAAATAAAGTATTTCCTTCGTCTCATGTGGCATCTTGAGATCCAAACATATTTTTCTTTGACCGTATTTTCTTCATTTATCTTTTTAAAATATTTAAATAAATTATTATTATTATTATTTATAGTACTTTTATGTAGTTTTCAAATATGTAAATTTTATTTCAAAATATTTAAGGATTTTTCATGCTTAAATTTACGATGAAAATAAAATTATATATATATACATACATATATGTAGGATATACATTTTTCAAAAATATTTTTCATTTAATATAGATTTATCTATTGTACAAGAAAATTAAACTTTATGCTAATAACAAATATAAATAAAATATCCTCTTCTAAAAACATATATTTAATTACTCAGTAATACACAATTTAATGAAATATAGTAACTCATATTTCAAAATTATTGCTGAGTTTTATTTAAATTAGTCGATAATTAAAATTATTTACCGTTCTTCATTGAATAATGAAAATTCAAACAATGAGTGTTTTTTCTTTCAAGAAGAAAAATGTGAATATAATTATGAGAATTATATGTTTTGAATAAAAAAGAAAATGAAACTGAGACATTTATTATTATGACTCTAATAACACATTAAATTTCTATTAAAAAAATAAATGGTATATGATAATTGGTAAAATTGTTTCACCAATTTTAACCACATAAATTAAGAGAGTGTTTTCAATTAAAGCAATCCCCAGCTAATCCGCAGACCCCAGTGACAAGACCTTGAGTAATTCCTTCGGTATGTAATTTTCGTGTATTAAATAAATTCATATCTAAATTTGTAGAACCAAACTCTCAAGTAATTCTCTAACTTAAAAAGTTTAATTTTTTAATAACCCCAACTAAATCCGTAGGTAGTCCTACTTGGGGATTCTTCTGCCAAATAATAAAAGAATTTATTTTTGTTCATTTACTTGTGGATTTACCTACGAAAATATTACGTGCAAATTAATTTCCCCAGCTAATTCTCCAAGTAATATTTTTGCGCCAAATTTACTTGCGGATTTTCCTTGAAAAAAATTTGCGCAGGTAAAATATTGTATAACTTAGGAATTTTATAATTTTGCATGTAAATTCGTAGAAATTTCCTGCGGATAGCATCCCCATGGAAAATTCCCAAGTAATTCAGAGTTTTCTTGTAGTGGGTGTTACGATTGAATCTCTAATGGAGGTGATAACCAACATAGGGGGAGAATTGGCCACCATGAAGGGTAATATGACGAGGATGGACGATAGAATGAACAATGTGGAAGGTCGAGTTAACTCTACTAACTCCCCACCACAAATTACTTTTTGTGCGTCCACAAGTGGGCACGACCACACTAGCTCTCATATTATCACACCCAGAACTATGATTGATTGGCAAGAAAGTCTGTCCATGATGGAATATGGAAGGATCAATGTGGAGGATGAGGCTTGGCCCAAAGAAAGAGAGTTCACCCTACCAACATATGTGGTAAGGCGAACTATGACTAGCAAGGCCATGAGTGACCAAAGTCAAAGAGAGAATATTTTCCATTCCAAGTGCCTCATCCAAGGTAATGTATGTTCCTCGATCATTGACAGTGGAAGTTGTGCAAACCTTGCTAGCACCGTTATGGGGGATTTCTTGAAGCTTCCTACCACTAAACGTGCTAAGCCTTACAAACTTCAATGGTTGAGTGATGGTGAGGAAGTGAGGGTGCATACACAGGTGTTGATCAAGTTTCAAATTGGGAAATACCAAGATGCGGTCCTATGTGATGTGATCCCAATGAAAGCTTGTCATGTACTACTCGGGAGACCTTGGCAACATGTTCGTTTGACGAAACATGATGGGAGAAACAACACCTATTCACTTTGTCGAATGGATGTAAACATGTCCTTCACCCGATGTCACCAGCTCAATTCATTGAGATGTATCAAAAGATGGATCAGTTGAGGGATAAAAGGAAGAAGGAGGAGGGACATGTGGAGGTTGAAGGCCAAGAAGAAGAAGAAAGGAGGAAGTTGAAAGGAAAATCCCAAGTGTTGTTGGCTGAGCATAAAGAGATAAGGGAGGGCGTGGAAGTCGAAAGTTCTTTGATCCTTACCACACATAAGGATCATGTGTTGCAAGCTAACCCCTCTAATTCTTCCCCTCCCCATTCTATTTCCTCTCCTTTGCAGGATTCTAATGAAGCCCTTTTAATGGGACTGCCAAGTAGAGTGCCCCCTCTCTGGGGTATTGAGCACCAAATTGACTTTGTGCCAGGCTCACAATGCCTAACCAAACCGGCTTATCGAAGTAATCTAGAAGATATCAAAGTGCTACAAAGGCAAGTTGAGGAATTCCTCAACAAGAGCTATGTGAGGGAAAGTACAAGTCTGTGCATTGTTCCAGTTCAATTGATTCCAAAGAAAGATGGAGCATGGCACATGTGTGTTGATTGGTGGTCCATCAGCAAAATCATCTTAAGGTATTGTCATCCTATCCCAAGATTATATGATATGATTAATGGGCTCAATGGTGATTGTGTGTTTTCAAAGATGGCTCATCCCACTCCGTGTCATAAATGGGATGATGATTCCAATGTAGCATTCTTGTTTGATGAGAATGTTGTTAAATCGTTTGAGAATCCGCTATGGAGTGATGACACAATTTCCAAAGGTGGAACTCTCACAAATGTTGTTAAATTGTTTGAGAATCCACTATGGTGTGATGACACACTTTCCAAAGATGGAAATCTATTTTGTGAAGATGATAGTACATCTCTGGGGAAGGGTAGTGTTAAAATGAAAGGGGATGCCTTTGTGCTAACTGCTAATTCTTCCTAATGTGTTCCAAGACCTCATATGATTTGTGTTTCTCTAGTATCTAGAGTGGAGGCTACAGTTGGGAACCCCTTGATTGAAGTGAATTTGGGCAACACCCTTCTCTATTATTTGTTTGCATATCATGATGCTCACACTCTTGAGTGGAATATGCTTTTAGTAAGACAGAGTACCACTCGGATAAAAGGAGGTGTATTTGGTCCATGTTCATGGATTACCTTTCCCTTTGACCCCGGTAATGCGCTGAAGTATGGCACTTGTGTAGTGATGCTTGGTCGAGATTACAAGCATAAATTGAATGAATCTGTTGATACCTTTCCCTATGCAGGAAAGCTCTTCTTGAGGTTTTACCATCCACATGAAGGGCCTACATTGTGTATGGGGAAGAATAGCTTCCTAGACCCCTTTCTTTACTCTTACTTTGAGCATGATCTTGTTGATTGTGCATCTTATAGGGGTAAGGGAAATTCGCCAAGAGAAGGTGAAGTTTGTACCTTCATTTACTATCTCTTTGCATATGATGAGTCCCCTAGTTGGATTAAAGGTGCATTGCATGTGGATTGGGATATCATTGAGATCTATACTTGTTGGTATGATCCAGTTATTTGGACCTTTCATCATTTTGATCCCGGTGAATGTTTGAGAGTATTTGAACTTGTGGAGATATCATCTTTTGGGTGGTATTATCTTGTTGTTGATAAGAATAACCATTGTCCTTGTTCTCCATCTATGGGCTTAATAGCCATGACAGTAGAGGATGCTTGGTTGTTCCTTGAGTTTGAGTCACTTCGGGTCAATGTTTTTAATTCTAACCTTTGTACTACCAATCATGCTATGAGGATAAGCTTCTTGCTTGTGATCTATATGGTTTTACAAGGTTTGGATTTGAGGACTCAATTTTACCTACTTGCATATAATGATACTCATGCTTGTGTGGGTAGCATATGTTATGTTGGCAGCGGCATCAATAGGGAAAATGAGAGTCCCCTTGACTCGACGCTATGCAATCCTTTCCCATTTGACCCCGGTGTTGGTTTTAAGTGTCGTAGTAACACCTTTTGTCATTCATGTGATTCTTACTTGGTGTTATTACTTGATCCTATGTTTTTTGATGAGGTATGTTTGCCAATTTGGGTGGGGAATACTTGTGTACTTGAACCCGCTCATGAATTGGGAATAATAACATTCTTGAAGTTATCTAGTGCATTGGATGGAGTCTTAATGTGGGTCAACATTACTTATGCCTTTGCATTTAGGGATGAGAGTGCTTATGCTACTTGACTTAAGGGGGGAATTGTGCTTGTTGGAATGTGGAACCAATGAGGGTATACATGTGTGGTTGCTTAAGTGTATTGGTTCCTTCGCTCTACCCCTTTGTCAAAGTTTCTTAAGTAGCCAAGTATCTATTGCTTTGATGGGTTACAAACCCTTTGTTGATCATTTTGATGCTTGGTTATATGTGAAATTTGTGCATCCTTGGCATGGTGATGAAGTAGTAATTGCTAACGGTAACCCTCATGCCATGAGGATCTTGTTATTGTTTGCTTTCCCTATGATTTTGCAAGGTTTGGATTCGAGGACGAATCATTTTCAAGAAGGGGAGAATGATGCTTTGATGATTACAAACCCTTTGTTGATCATTTTGATGCTTGGTTATATGTGAAATTTGTGCATCCTTGGCATGGTGATGAAATAGTAATTGCTAACGGTAACCCTCATGCCATGAGGATCTTGTTATTGTTTGCTTTTCCTATGATTTTGCAAGGTTTGGATTCGAGGACGAATCCTTTTCAAGAAGGGGAGAATGATGCAATCCAGATTGCCTCACCTTGGACTCTTAGCCAAGCTTGGGAACTCCAATGTATTGAAGATTTGTTCACAAGGATGGAGGCTCTTGGTCTTGTATTGGTGGCAAACAAAGGATTCCGTGCCGTGAAGATCACATGGGTCCCTTTTGGCAAGCCAGGACCAGTAGGCGGATGGCCCAAGGGCTTGGGTGACGAACCCAGCTTGCCCAAAGTTCCAGAACCTGGCAAGGTGCGGGATCCATCGCCAACCCAATGGGCGGATCGCCAAGTGGATTGGGCGAGCCCGACTTAGCTCGCCCATTGGGCATTGCGGGTCACTTTTGGTCCCTTTTATGTAATAAAGTCCTAAAACTATAAATAGGCATTTTCGGGTCATTTTAGAGTAGACTATTTTGAAAATGAATGATTGATGAATTGGATTTCCTTTGAGAGACTTGAGAGCTTGGTAAAGCTTTTGTTGAATTTTTTTTAGAAACGGGGGTTGCTTGGCGATTCAATTTCCTTAAGGTCTTCGTAAGAGATTTGGTGCTTGATTCGGATTAATCGATTGAGGTGATGCAATTCAGATTGCCTCAAGACCTTTGACTCATAGCCAAGCTTGGGAACTCCAATGGATTGAAGAGTTGTACACAAAGATGATGGCTCTTGGGCTTGTATTGGTGGCAAACAAAGGTTCACATGTGTGGAAGATTGCTTGGTGAAGTGAATGGAAGAAAGTGGACAACACTGCCCATTTGGCGAGCCAGGACCAATCGGTGGATCGCCCAAAGGCTTGGGCGATGACCCCAGCTTGCCCAAAGTTACAGAACCAAACTTCGAGCAGGATCCCTCGCCGACCCAATGGGCGAGTCGCCAAGTGGATTGGGCGAGCCCGACTTAGCTCGCCCATTAGCCATTTCGGGTCACTTTTGGTCCCGTTTTGTGTAATAATGTCCTAAAACTATAAATAGGCATTTTAGGCTCATTTTAGGGTAGACTTGTTTGAATATTGATGTTGAAAAACTGAAACTCATGTTTGAGAGCTTGGTTAAGCTTTTGTTGATTGTTGTTTAGAAACGTCGGTTGCTTGGGATATCGATTCCCTCAAGGTCGTCGTAAGAGTTAGGTGCTTCTTGTAGGATTAACGAATTGAGGTCTTAGGGTTTAATATACCCTTTGGTTGCTCTTTGTTTCCTCTTTTTGTATCTATCTATTTATCCTTTATTTCTTGTATTTTTGATTTCCGCATTGTATTGTGATTCCCCTTGTGAGAATTACATCATTTGGTATGAGAGCAAGGCTTAGTTTCGTTCCTACAAATCTAGTCTTGGGTTTGTTATGAAAACAAAAAAAAATGTTCAAAACGTTTGTGAAGAATTTCCAAAATGGGTCTTGTTGATTTGAGTCTTCTTTGGAGTTTCCAAGGTTAGATTAGTGTTCCCTAACCTTTTTCGAGTCTAGGGCTGAGATTAAAAAGGGTTTGGTTCACTATTGAAGAATCTACCATTGGAGGTTGAAGAAGCTTGAAGAAGACACAAGTGTTTGAAATATGTAGGTTTTGGCAAGGAATTGAGGGCTAAAAAGTATTGGGGTTTGTTTTCTATATCAAGGAGAGCTTGTATCTCGAATTTCGTGAAATTCTAAGCTAAACATCTTGAGGGTTTTATTTTGGGTCTTCATCTTGTTCTTGAAGTTCTTGAAGAACATTCAAATCTTCAAAGAGAAGAATATTCAAAAAGAAGGAGTTTGATTCCAAAAGAGAAGAAAGAGAAAGTGTAAAAGTGTTTCTACAAAGGGAATTTACCAAAAAGGGTAAATACTAAAGGACAAGGGCAGAGGGGGACCACAAAGGTTCAATTTTTGGAGTTTTGTAGGTGCAGCTTGAGGACATTGGGCGAGTCCTGACTTGGATCACCCTGTCCACTCGGCGCCTCGCCCTTTGGGCAGTTAGGTCACCAAGTTGGCCTTCTTTTGGCTGGTGCTACTGGAAAATTCGGCGGACTCAGCCTGGTTCGCCGAGTTGCCTTGGCAGATTGTCAAGTTTGGCGATCCCATCTTCAAGTTGGCGAGCTGAACTTCACTTTTGGCGAAGAAAACAGGCCATTTGGCGATAAGAAACTAGTTTTATGACCCTAATCTCAGGTTCTAATTCCTAGTTTATTTTCTTTTGATTCTAGTTCGTTGTCAAGATTCCTAAACTGATTTTCAACTCGTAATTACTCTATTTGTTGACAATTGGTTCTTGAATTCACTTCTATGTTAGTGCCTTTTCTTTTGGTGCATTTTTTTCATTTTTACTTCGTAGTTAACTTCTTGATTCAAGTCTGTTTTGCTTTAATCGAGTCGTTCGTCTTTTCTTTAAAACAAGAATCCATTCCGACCGAGAGTAGAGTTGACACCTTGTGATCAACCGAGTATAAACAATCTTCAACATTAGCCGCGCCAATTTGAGAGGCAATCAAAGGTGTGTAAACACGAGCAATTGTGAACTCATTTTACTAACGCTAACGTTGTGTGCTGTTTTTGTTGAGTTGTTTTAATTATTAGGTACCATGGCAATCGGAAGTGAAACCCACCCACCTAAGGGGAAGGTTACCTTGGAAACTATCATGGGAGCGGCTATGTATATAATTCGGACGATTGGGCACATGCATGGGCACTTAACCACCATAGAGGGTAGTCTATCGAGAATGGAGGAGAATAGAAGGATCAATGTGGAGGATGAGGCTTGGCCCAAAGAAAGAGATTTCACGCTACCAACGTATGTGGTAAGGCGAACTATACCTAGCAAGGCCATGAGAAATCAAGAACAAAGAGAGAATATCTTCCATTCCAAGTGCCTCATCCAAGGTAATGTATGTTTCTTGATCATTGACAGTGGAAGTTGTGCCAACCTTGCTAGCGTCGCTATGGTGGAATTCTTGAATCTTCCTACCACTAAGCTTGCTAAGCCTTACAAACTTCAATGGTTGAGTGAGGGTGAGGAATTGAGGGTGCATGAACAGGTGTTGATCAAGTTTCAAATTGGGAAATACCAAGATGCTGTCCTTTGTGATGTGATTCCCCTGCAAGCTTGTCATGTACTACTCGGGAGACCATGGCAACACATTCGTACGACAACACATGATGGGAGACACAACACCTATTCAATCATGTCGATGGGACGTAAGTATGCCCTTAAGCCTATGTTACCATCCCAAGTCATAGAGATATATCGAAAGATGGATGAGTTGAGGGATAAAATGAAGAAGGAGGACATATGGAGGTTGAGGGCTAAGAAGAAGAAGAAAGGAGGAAGTTGAAGGGAAAGGCCAAGGTGTTGTTGGCTGAGCATAAAGAGATAAGGGAGGACGTGGAAGTCGAATGTTCATTGATCCTTACCTTACATAAGGATCATGAGTTGCAAACTAATTCTACTCCTCCCCATTCTAGTTCTTTCCTTTTGCAGGATCATAGTGAAGCCCTTCTAATGGAGCTGCCAAGTGGAGTGACCCCTCCCCGGGGAATTGAGCACCAAATTGATGGAGCATGGCGCATATGTGTTGATTGGTGGGCCATTAGCAAAATCATCTTGAGGTATTGTCATCCTATCCCTAGAATAGATGATGTGATTGATGGGCTCAATAGTTATTGTGTTTTTCCCAAGAGGGCTCATTTCCTTCCATGCCTTAAATGTGTTGATAATGTACATGTTGAGAGTGTGGATATACTAGTTGATCCTATTGATGACCGAATTGATTCTTCTAGTAAGATCGATTTGTGTCCACCTAGTGTTGACACATGTGCTTTGAATGATAGTTCATTATTATGTGATAATTGTGTTGATCAACTTGCATTTGAGTGTTGTTCACTAATTGAGGAATCTTGTGATGTGATTAAGAAACCTCAATTTTGTGATACTGATAATAATGTTGATCACTTGAATAGGAGTGACTCTTTGAGCATACCTTTTGTGGACGATCCCATTGCTGATCTTGCTCATAGAGATCATGTGCTTGAAAATGCTTCAAAAATGATGTGTCTTTTTTAGGGTGACCTTGCATGTTTTAATTCTTCCCTGGTGGTTGATCATTCCCTATTTAAGTACAATATCTTATTTGAAGATGATGAACTCACTCCTAGTGATGTACCTAGTGGTGTGAATCCTAAGAGTAGTGTAGTTCTTGATAGCTATACTTTCTATAGTAACCCACTATAGTGCGAAGCTTTTCCTCCCAAAGACGGAAATCTCTTCTTGGAAGATGAGAGTACTCTTGTGGGGAAGGATTGTGATGAGGAGGAAGGTGGTGTTTATGTTCCCATTACCTCTTCTTCTTGGTGTGTTTCAATTTTCAATGGTATGACCAATGATTTTGAATCTATTAGTAATCATACCTATGAAAACACCCTAGAGG